>JAQGAK010000987.1:0-44196 GCA_034696945.1 Lipothrix lubbocki
ATATTATATCAACAATGGCTGTTGGCATGAAAAGTGACTCACACGGGTTTGATTAGTTTCTTGCGGTTGTTTGAACTCGAACTGTGAGCTGAGGGAAAGAGACAAGGCGGGAGCAATTACGTGGAACCTTTCTTGTAGATTAATTATACGCTGTGAGAAAATATTAGGTGCCGCTTGCATTGACCCTCGTACTTGGTATAAGTAAGTACACTTTTGATAAGCACGTCTGTTTGTGCGTATCTATGTAATTTCTTATGTTGGGACATATGAATACATTCGTTTATGTTATGTAATGAGAAGTATTACTGTTGAATAAGGATTGATACATTTTTACAGCAGCTTATAGTTGTCCTATAGTAAGTAATTTGAGTGCTGACTGCTGAGGTGGTATTGCCTGACTTTATTAATATACCTGCTATACAGCATGACAGATGCAACGTACCTACATAAGATGGAAAGAACATTGAAACATGTTGAAAGGAAGTTACAAAAACAACCAAACATCTTATTATAGGGTTGCTTAGCGAAATGCAAAGCTCCAGAGATGTCTTTCCTACCGTCCGTCAGTCCGACTGTCCGTAATCTTTCCCTTAGTTTTCCGTATTCCGTCTTAATACTCTTGATTGTGCACTGTCTTTAGGGCACGGGAAAAATAAAAAAATGTTTTTCTGTTTCTTTGTTTGGTAACTATCAAAAAAAACTATTAGGTAATATATAACTAATTTATTAAACTTTTGAAAATATATTTCGCAAAAATCAAAGATATATGTACATAATTTAAAATACAGAATTTTACTAGGGGTAACTATATTGGTTAAATGTGTTAATCTGCTTCACATATTATGGGTTATAAATAAATAGCTTACCCTGCTGAAATATTAATTGCTTAAATATCTGATCTACACGGACGGATGTATTGATCACAAGCGCTAAGAAGTAGTTACTTATTCATTCACAATCCTCACCTATATTCACTCTAAATCTCTGTAACGCTTTTAAAAATTCGCGGCATACATAATACGACAACATAACGACCAACCATGTTCCCTTGCAGAGCACGGGCTTAAAGCTAGTTACTTAAGAAAAATTTCTAGAACTAATGCACAAGGAATTTCATATAAACAGTTATAAATATAGTGATTATTTTCATACGTCACCCTAAAAAGTCCGCAACCCTTCGTCAGTATCTTTCGGAAAAAGCGCACAGATCAGGGCGAAGCGGTGATTTTTAGGTGTAACATGGTTCGTGTGTACACACTAAATATCTCCATGTGCTTAAGTAAAGATGATTTAGGGATGTAGGGAGCAGGGAGCACGATGTTCAAATACATGTTAGTGAAACTATTGGAGTAATTTGACTCTCATCGGTATATACTGTCCCTCTCATATTGCTCAGACTTGTAATAAGTTACGAATGCACTTGAGGAAGAGACGCGGTGCAGAAGCTAATGAGACTGGAATATTTTTTGCACACCCATTTGTCTAGACGAAGCTAAACTCACTCAAAGACGTGAATATTGCAGTGCTGGGAATGATCTTATAGCATTAACAATATGGGAAATTGGCAAATTAGCGAAAAGGCAAGCAGATGGGTCTTTTGAAAATTGCTTTAACCCCGTGATTTTATTAGACCTAGGTATGTATGTATTTGATCCTGGTAATGACGTGTCAGGTGTACAATTATGATTATATTATCTCTGTCTGTACCTTTTGCCAAAAATTAGAAGAGCAAGACCTGCTGCTTACTTTATACTCAAGTAAATACACTTAACACTGTGATTCTATCACAGTTGGCATACCCTAAAAGTTTAGGTTCATGGTCGGAGTGGAGCACATGATTTGCTAAAAACATTCAAAGTTTACTCAGGTGTGTCGTTTTCCGGATTTTACTGTATCAATTATTGCGAAGCACTTAGTCAAGTGGCAGTCTTGCGCGTGCTCTTATTATTATAAGGTGAAACATCATATAGGCTGTAACTTGTATAATAAGCGTAGAGGTTATTACCAAGAGAGATTTATCAACTCATGTTCAAATATCCTGCTGCCAAGCCAATATTGCTATATTACAGTTTCAAAGCATTTAGCTTCCCAGCTGGATTCTGTCAAAATGTTTAATATACGAAGAAGGCATGTATGACTGGAGGAAATGTGTCAAAAGTGCTATCATAAATGCATCTGCTATTCTCATTGCCTTAAGTACCTTTTGGCAATTATGAGTGCGTGAAAATATTTGTGGTGCAGCATTTATGCCTTGGTACAGCATTTATTCTTTGGTAGATTCTTATACTCATGCCTTATAGTACATTTTGAAGGGAAAGGTAATAAATTGTAAATTCTATAGGTTATGAGGTATTCTAAATAAAATGTTTTTTAAAACATGTTTTAACATTATTTGATACAGTGTAGTGGGGCAACTGCAGAAAAATTCTTGAATTAGAACTTCCATCACCGTATAGAAAAATACAGAAACGATCAGGATGAAGAATTTTAAGAACATTGAACATTGCCTCTAGCCCGTTAAATGCGTAATTCCATGGGTTCTAATTATACAGACAGACATGCTTGTGAGTTTTTCTTTTGACTGGAAGGTGCTGGCTTTTGAACTATTTGTCATAAGACAGTACCCTATAATTTCCTCGGACCTAACGTGTGCAGCTCTATGGTGAAAACAAATGGAAGTGATTACAGAGCTGAAATTGAAATGCTACAAAGAACGAGTTATTTAGGAATAAAATTGAGGAGAGTTTACTATACGTATGATCGAAGGAATCGTGCCTTTATTGCCTGTAACTATTACAGCACTATTTGAACTTATACCAAAGTATATTTCATACATAAAGTATATAGTACTGGTGTATGCACAACAGTGAGTTTATGTAATTCTCGTGCCCAGTGTTCTAGTATACATACGTACATACACAACCAAAGGAAAATTCTGCGTAAAGTAAAGTGAAAAGAGTTGATTTTCACTTGAGACTTGTCCCGAGCTGTTAGAATAATATTAATTCTTACAACCCTGGATCAGATTAGATAAGCATTAATTGACAAATATCAAGTGAAATGGAATGGTTATTGCTGTCGATATAAGTCTTGATAATGCGTGAGCACCAGGTCTATAGTATACATAGGTAGTAATTTCCTCATTGTAGCCCATACGCTCGGTAATGATTGCCCCCCATTTCGATGATTGTATCTTTTCTGCTACTGCTGCTGGTATGGTATGGAAGTGCGTATACGACACAACAGAGGAACCTTCAAGCTCAAGCCGGACAACGATATTTACGAGAGCATTCACTTTGACACGAGGAAATAAAATGAGAAGTTAATGGAATGTAGAGGCTATTACGCAATATTTTTCGCTTTGTTTTAATTAATACTGACGGTTTTATGGAGCTTTACGAGGATCTAGCGTGATGCAGATATGGAGCTTATATTTTGTTTTTAAAGGACACAAAACAAATAACTTGAATGGTGCTTTAATGCTTTATTTATATGCTACTGTCAGCACGTTAGCACTTGAGAACCTCTATAATATTCAATATTCAAGAGAGCACACAGATTGTTTTAAATATCTCAAATCACCTATACTAAATGTGAAGGCCATGCTAAACCCCAGACTAGTTTGTCTGTATTATTGGGTTTCATTTCTTAACAATTTCCTTTACGCTTGCTTATTTTATTCTGCTGCTTCGATCCCCTCCGCACGAAGAATCCTTGGGGGGAAGATAAAGGAACGGGCAGAATGAGAGATTTGTGGGTATACATAACGTAAACATTCATACGGTATGTCAGGATGAGTCATTGTCTGTCCGATTAAACCAAAAACTGTCCAGCAGACAGTTATGTATTACCATTATGTAAAGAAACCAGGTCAATTTGTTACAAGACAAATGCCGGTCTTTATGACAACTGACATGGCAAATGGATTGCGTGATTGCTGAATGAGCGCAAAAAACCCTGACGGCGTTTCCCTTCCATACTCAAAATATGTACATGTTTACTACATTTATGTATGAGAAAGTATGAAATCCATTTGCATTGCAGCTCGATCTAGTATCGTCGATCTCTGTCTTTCTCTTCTATTAACTTCTATAGTAATCTTGAGTATAATTTTTGAATACGATAAAAAACTTTCCGTCGGATGTTTATTAAATGTAAAGTATAAATGATTAAGCTATACAAAAGTTTCAAATTCAGGGTTTAATCAGGCTAAATCTTTATTGTTTTAAATTTTAAGCATATATATAATATTCTCTCATTTTCACCGCAAAGTTTGAGTTCATTGTACTGAAAGTACAACGTAGACGGACGGACGAAGTTTTTAGATATTCAACAGTATTATGCTCCAGAATTTTTGATTTTTAGGCACAAGATTAGCTAAAAGTAAGTGCTTTGAACTAAGGAAAAGGAATTTTACAATAATTTTTCATATCTCAATTAGTAAATACACTTCGATTTCATAACTGTTCAAGATTTAACATCCTCACCTATATTCACAGTAAATCTGTGTCACGTTTTTAACATTTCGCGGCATACACAATAAAATAAGGCAAAACGACCATTCAGGTTGTTTTCCCCGTGCTAATCATGGACTTGAAGCTAGTTTTATTAGTGTGATATTACTTAGAATGTGAACAAGGATAACAACAAAGCGCGGGTTACACAACTTACTAGTAGAAAAAACAAAAACGTATTAGTTTTTAGTTTGGGCGATTTTGAAGATCTTGCTTGGTTAACGACAATTGAACTTTGAACTGCATTTGCTTTTGGTATACTGTATTCCAGTTCCGACTATTACAATTAGTAGAACTATATTCCAGTTCAACTAATTTCTAGTTTCTTAAAATTTGGCACACAAGTAGTTAGCGTTTAGGATTAAGGACTGTCAAGTACTGGGATTAATTTCTTTGCAACGACCTTCAAACTTTGTTATAGTTATTTCTGTGTACTCCGGTACTTAGGTATACAGTTTTAGGTGTTTAGCGACTGTGTTGCTGGGTTACTGTGGTTCGGTACCGAGATAAGTGGAGCATCACGATAGTTTTTTCTCGGATTAGAAGATAAAACCAAGGGCTGTACGCGAGCTGGGAACGATGTGGGCGAGCTGTTTGCTGTTAAAAGCCCAGCGGGGAAGACAAAGGGTTTCCTAAAATGTAATTTATCATTCAGCTTGATGCAGCTTCGAGCAAAAACTGTGCACAGCAAACTGCAAAGTTTTATACTATAGGAGGACCGGCTTAAGACCTGCATGAGTCCTCACAACAATTTTCTTTCCAATGGATGGAGTATTTACATACATATATATGTGTGAGAGTATCTGTATAGTTTTAAATATTATGCTTTTAGAACATTGTTTTTGTGATTATTGTCCGTATATACCATAATCCTTTCTTTTCTGGGCAAAGATTTTCTTGTAACGACAGTGAAAGTAAGTCCAAATGAAGCTGTATTGTGTTAATTTAGCTTCTGGTTTACGACGCTGATGGTAATGACGCCATTCAATCGTCATGTCAAAACATCGTTATGTTTACATCAACAGCGTGCTTGTACAACATATTATGTGATCAAGCATCATCCCCGTGTGTGTGTGTTGTGTACTTCAGGAATCTGTTGGAGATTAATTAACTCTTGTGTAACATTTATTTTATTTTAACACACATTTCTAAAAGTACTCCATTTGTTTTTTATGTAGGCGTGGAAAAGCGAAATCGAAGGAGGCATCGTTGGGCGAGTCCAAACTGTGGAAGAATGTTTCCAGCCGTCATTGCGAGGGTCATGCAACCCGGCATCATTTGTGCAACATCCAGGTAAAAACGTTTCGGAATTCCATTTCCATTAGAGTCGTTGTTTTTTGCGAAGGTTCGATAGTGTAATCCAATTTCGATCCCGCAGTGATGTGTGTGTGTTTATGTGTATACGGAATAATTAACTACACTTTAGGAACATTTTTCTTTATCTTAGGGAAATAGTGGCTCTTCTCCTCACGAAAATAGTATTACGTTGGTATTTGAATTCATATTTGGCAAGCTTCTACGACCTATCAAGTTCCATAATGGTTCACGTTAATAAAATCGTGAGAGCCGAAGAGGAGAATCTCAATGGAGTCATAAATCCGAAATTACAAGTTGGCACGAGTTTGCAGTTTATCACAATACGCCCGTTCGGATGAGTTCGACTGTTAATTCATGTGAAACAGTTGTTAAAATTAATGACCCATTTCCAATTAATAATTTAACCCAGGGACCGGAATTGCATACCTTCTATTATGTACAATCCATTGTTTTGACATTCGACGATTGACTGCAATGTCGTTACACAAAAACTCTTTTGTGTGTATCTATGCTTCAAGCACGTTTTAGTATAGCGCAGACACTATTCTAATTCTTCTAATTCTAATTTCTAACACACAGGAAGCTTTATGTATGCATGGTTTTAGGGTGGTGAGATCAAGTTCATGTACTTAACTTGTATGTATAAGCTGGGCGCGCCTGATTTTAATTTGCAATATGACATGCAAAATTTGCCACGGGAGATTTATGAGAGTCAGGTATGATTACGGTAACCAACTGAATAATAGGATCAGTACTTTACTGGCGACTCGCACCCTTTTGTGATTCAAGTATTATCCTAATAGTATACAAGAACTACTACTAGACTTATTCGGTCTCCACTCTAGAGATCGGTATATATCTGGAGTTTTTTCTCGAGCGATATCACCGAACCAAAATAATGGCGTTTTCAATGTAGCGAATGTGGATGGCTGTCGATCTATATAAGTAAGGTTTAGTTTTGGTTCCCTTACTGTGTACTAATGTTTCTATACAGAAACCTTGGTAGTAGATTTATATTGGACAGGAGAGACGTGGCTAGAATATCAAATAGGAAATGATATCTCCCTACTTACCCATACCAGTCTTTGGGATAGAAATGGGAGTAACTCTGGAGAGTTAACTTCAAGTTATACAAGCCAACCTGTGTAACATGTCAGTGATTGTGTTAATACCTTGTATAAGTGTAGTAAAGTCGGAGCACCATAATATGGAGTCCGATGGCAGGTGAAATTGGGCAGTCTGTGGGTTTACATAAAGCGGATGACGAGGAGAAAAACGCTTTATTTGCCTTGGTGGCTCCTCGGGAGCCATTTATCCGTTGACTTTGTAAGTCAATGAACTATTTCACGTTATTTGATGTCAGATTGGTATTATAGTAGCAAGGCTATATGGATGGAGAGAAATGAACCGTCGTCCAAACCAAGCATTGTGCATTCCCGCCGGTGTGCAGCATGTACAACAATAGAAAACTAATAGATAAGTGATGGGACGATAGTAGAGGGGAAAAACATTTTTAAAGTCCCGACAATCTCAATGAGCTTAATGAGAAATTTCATAGTGTTATCGTTATTATTATTACTACAAAAAATGCTACGGATATCAAGAGCGGTATGGCAATGGCTTCGAGAGTTTGTGTGCTCCTTGTATTTCTGATCGGTAGCACATCCTCGATAACGCTTCATCCCCTGCTCCTGCTCCCACTTGTATTTTCTCTCCTGTCTCATCATCCCTATACCTTCACCACTGTATGTATTCACAAAGCATTATCTTTGAGCTGTTGAATACTTAATATGTTGTAGGTGTAGACTGTCTCCGTCGGAACGGAGACTAGACATTGTCATCGAGTTGTTGAGAAACTCTTGTCGACAGGGAAATAAATTTCCTTTAAAAACAATATTTCTCCTTTGGGGGAATCAGAAGCGCAAATGCGCAAACATGAACTGACATTAACTATAACTATAAGTATAGAAAAAGCTTACAAGAACCGTGCCATGTATGTTTTCAACGATGAGATACGCTGCCTAAATACCAAAACAGATCTTCTTTGAGTCTCGGTAAAGGCCGCAATAAAAAAGAGGAGGACAGATGATGCATGGATGCTTTCACAAGAATCGATCCTGTTGCAAAACGGTTAAATTGCAGGGTCTGTCCAGGAGGAAAATACATCATTGCCTATGCTACCTATCTTGCCAGTAGTGATAAATTGCATCTAAATATTGATGCACTTTACCACGCAAAAGCTGATGGTTGCCGTGGTGTTCACAAACTACATAATACTTACGTGTACTTATACCTGGAGAGTCCTCGCATTGCATACTGATTTGCTTCTTTATGCGTAAACTCCATTGTTGCGCGTCATTTTATTTTATGTACCTCCAATTAGTTGCGGTACGGCATCAAGCATTTACTGTAGTGAGGGAAATGCATTTTGTCGGCATTTGCTACATTTTGAAAAGAAAGGGAGGGAATTGGGAAGGCAGAACGGGAATCAAACAAGCATCAACTTAAACTCTGTGGTATTTACGGTTTATTAATTAAAGAATCATCGTGGAAGTGCGCTCCAAGCCAAGCCAGAGATCTGTATAGAATCGAGCTGTTCTAGCCAATTGAACAAAGTTGAAAACGTTCAAGTTGGACGAATTCCATATTTCGGCTAGTAAGTAAAAACATGTCCTAAAAATTGCTATCCGGGTCTCTCAATGTGCGTTAGCGTATGATGAATGACTTGGGGGGCTTGAGGCTGACACCTCACCTTGCTTTATTTATGTCATGTATAATAATACTCAACGTTAATGTGCTAGCATCTTCGGTATTAATGCAATGCATCAAATAAATTCTGGCTCATTGCAGGCCGTGTGTGTTTATGTACATACATGAGGTATGTACATAAATATTCAATTTTCATACGCTTTTGAAGTTATACTTTATATTATACTCTCATACCTAGTACTTCTACAGCAGCAAGCTTAAATCAGACGTATTTAAATATAAGATGAACTTGTACTGTATACCTAAAAATACTTATGTTGTTTCATATACAATCTATGTGGTACTCCTATACTCTCTACGTCTTCTTTACTGTGTAGGTTATAAGTAGAATCAGTTAGTATAACTGATATTTTTCAATATGCTAAAGCAGGAAGGAACTTTAAACTTGACTATTCGAGCTTATACTAGTATACCACTTGATAAAGCTTTATTCGGCGAAAGATGTAAATTCATTTTGACAGCTTATGAACTGTTATCTGTTCATAAATGCTAGTATGGCGCACATAAGAAAATGAAAGTGTCGATGCTGAACATTGTTTTATATATGTATATACATATCTATAATAAATTGTTAATGGCAGATCAATGATGATTGTTTAATTTTTTTCCTGAGCCGGGAAAGAAGTTGCAGCTCCCGGCTTGTTTATTAACCCCAGCATCTGATGAAGTGAAGGTTGTGGCTGTTGGTAGGTATTATACTTAAATGTATGCATATGAAGGGCGCCTGGATAGTGGGAAGGGTGCCAAATCATTACCAATATTATCATTTAGTCAACTTAACTCATCTAGCCATCTTGAATCGGAAGAAGCCTTTTCTTTGCTCCAGGCAAGTTCCAAGTATCTATCTTCTGTCTCACGCGGATTCATGTACCTATAAGTATGTCTTTACTCCGCGTACACAAAATAATCGCGTACTTACCTAGGTACATATGTAAGTATGCACAGTAGTAGTTAAAATATGTAAACGTGTAATTACAAACGCCGTGAGTTATCATCAGGTCTGGAATCTAAATAGGAGCGAATTCCCTGTATCGCTGTATCATTATCATTACCACAAATTTTATTTCACATGTACATGCACATAAGTCATTGGACAGGTGGCATTTTAGTGTTTGAGCATTAGGATTATGGTTTATGAATTTCGATTCTATTATTGCTTTTGTTGTAGATAGTACTATAAAGTAATATTAAGTTTACAGTTACAGTCTAATTGTTTTAATATTTTCAACAGGAATGTCCAAAAGGTAGCACCGACTTTCGGGAAAGTCAATGTAAAGCGTTCGATAATAGACCATTTATGGGCAAAGTATATCAATGGGAGGCTTTCATTGATGGTAAGTAAGATTGTCTTTTTTTATCTCGCGTGTCATTAACTACTTACAGCTTTCGATAGGAAAAACAAACAATTTAGTGTGTAGAATATACATGTATAGAGATACATTATAATATACATATAAGATCAAGGCTAATCTTAAGACTCAACTCTAATTTACGCTTGTATACACGACGTCACTCATGATTCAAGTTGGATTTTTATTAGCGTACACTCCTCTGAATTGCTAGTTGTATAAGTTCAAGTCATTACGAGTGAAGAATGTACTAATTTTAAATGTACATAGTATGTTCCTTAGGTATTTTTTAAAAATATTCTCTCAGTCCATATCTGCAGTCCTTTCAGTTCATGACCAGCGACATTATTCCAGATTATAAATGTATACATTACATATCATTATACTATACTTGTACTATACAGCCGTTCAGATTCTACTTGAGTACAACAAGTTTGAGGTTTGAACAAAATGTGATGATGCAGGCATTTAAATCAAAGTCGCGCCCCAGACCTGAGTTTCCTTATTTGACTCTCTAACCTTGCATAAATCCTGACAGTCGTACTTCCTTTTCCACAATCTTCCCTTAAACTAGCGGCTTTAGAGTTTACTCATGAGATGTAAAAATCAGGTAGAAACAGAGAACGAGTCTTGAGGAATCAAGCGTTATAAATTGTTTAGTATTTCATATCAAAAAGTTGTCAAATTTGTTTCGTTTCCAGAATAGTAATTTAACTATATGTATTACGATACAATAAATTTCTCACAAAATAAGTATTTCATTGTTTGAAGAATTGTTAGGTAACTGTTTCATCACGTTGTTCGTAGTATTCCTGAACAAAAATACTACAAACAACATATTAAACAATTTAGCTTATACTAATCTTTTGGAGTGGAACTGTTCCAGACGCTGTTTTTGACATCAAAAAGTTGTGGGACGGAATAACAATTTTGGAGACTGTTACATGTATATTTTCGTTCGTTACTTTCTACTCTCGAAACAATCTCCAACATTATCCGAGCTGACAGTCAGTGAATATGAATTTCATTCCCCTGCCTTTACATTGTTTAGTAGGAGTCTGAGCGTTTTCAATGTTCCATTTTAATTAGAACCGAAAATGAATTTTGGAGGAATGAGTGCATAGCTTTTAATGCTCGATATTCTTAGAATGCAGTGAATAGCAAGCAGGTAGGGTACCTAAAAGGGTTAATGTGTTAATTTCCCTCATCTTCAATATATTCGGTGGCAATGGCAGATGTACGTACATATACATATTTATAAATGTAATCCCTATTAGGCTGCAAATATGAAAGTGTTTCGGTCAAATTAAGGTACAGTCATGCTCTGTTTACGTTGTGTAGAATGAGTTGGTAAATGTCATCATTATATTCTGTCATTTCCCTATTCAATGTGGAAGCCTTGAATGGAGATAACACACAAGTATTTTATAAATGGTAATCCAATAGTGTCATCTTTGAAAACTCTATATATACTTACTACTGCATTTTATCCTCATCAGTTCTTCATGTACGAGATAGATTGTATATGCACACGTTCATATTTATAACCATGAATGAACTCAATTTTCTTTACAATGTCATCCTGGTCGATGCAGTAAAATACATAACATTTGACATAATATGCAGTATGTGCAGTGAATATCAAAGTACAACTTAATCAACCCTTCCCTTTATTCTTTCTATACGGACCATGCCTCTACACTATGACAAATAGGAATTCTTGAGGATTATCCTAATAAAAATGTGACAAATGCAGAGCATATGTATAGATATCTGTACATGCAATCATAACAATCTTCAAGTGTAGGTATATACACACATAATAAGATAAACAAGGCATGGAATTTTGAGTTTGTATAAAGAGGAGCACGTGTTGTGCTTCATTGAAAGCAAAAGGTAATTTAATGAGCACAGACACTAAAGCTGTCTAGAGGCTTCTGAATAAGCAATAATAATCCACCGCCAGACTGACTTGCTGACCAAACAAATCACTGGAGTTAACACCTCGTAAATTATGATTACCTTATAAGCTCATGTGTGCTCATCCCTCAGCATTATTACAAAGCTATTCATTATTCTCCTACTATTATAATGCATTACACAGACAGTCAAGTTAGATCATTCTTGCCCAAAAATCTAAGAAACTGTAGTATACAGATTAGAAATAAATGAGTATGCCTGCACATATATTTCCCGTTACTTATCTATCATCCCAAGAGTGAGAGTGAACCCCTTGTATTTTAAATCTATAGTATAGATATATCGACGGTCGGACGAAACTGAGCAATGTATTGTAAATTAGGTTTGAAATAGCTAATTTATGAAAATTACAGAGTACATTTTAATTTTGTCATTTTATAATAATTACAAAATTCCTTTATATTGTATGTATAAGACCCGATGAATTGAAAAATTTAATTGAATATTATGTAATGAAAAATCTATGAAACTTTTCTATACGCTCAGATACTCAAAATGTTTACGGATTCGTTGACAGTGACACGGTTAAGAGGAACTTGACATACTGTATTACATGCCATTTCCACAACCACGACCGCTTAACCTTTTTGCTACCCCGTATGTATTTTTAAACAAGTGAATCATCTCTCACACAGGAATCCTAAAATAATACCCGTATTTCGAATACAGTTTTGTAGTTCTCACGTCTTCACCGTTGGTTCCATGGTGTAACGGTTAGCACTCTGGACTTTGAATCCAGCGATCCGAGTTCAAATCTCGGTGGAACCTGCCTATATGTTTTGCAATTTTTCACATTTTACGTGCAGTTTGAGTCTTCTTATCTGAGATCTCAGCAATGACTTGTCACTGTTAATTTTACTTAGATATGTATTTATGTATTTACATTTTAATCGTCAAGAAACAGCAAATAGCTTCAGAGTATTTGTTTCAAATTGGGAATAATGTCTAATATTATATTAATGGATATTCTAATATAAATTACGAAAGAAAATTGTATCTCAAAAGAATTAATAAAATACAGGAAATGGCTTTAAATTATGTGATTGGCTATTTACAGAGAGGAGTCCATGTTCTTTGACCTGCCGGGCCAAGGGATTTCGTTTTTTCGCGACTTTAAATAAAAGCGTTATCGACGGGACCGACTGCAAGAGTAACCCATTTGACCTTCACGTCTGTGTTTCGGGGAGTTGCACGGTAAGTTGTGTTTTAAAAAACAGTAACTATTTCTTTTGTCTTTGTGTATTTACAGTATTAAAATGTACTAGTATAGATGCATAAATGTTCGTTTTCCTTAAATCAAGGAAATGGATGAAGTGACGCATGTCGCTGTTTGTACATTTTTACGTATGATTATATTTATACGTAATTTTACATTACGTAACATACGATCCCACACCCCACACACATCATATTTGGGATTTTAACATCTCTGCATCCGGTTGACTCACACTATTTTGCTCCAAATTTTAAAAATGAACATTCATAGGGACACACACATTTCTTTGTTATTGTTCTAGATTTTGGTCGTTGTGAGAGCCGTTTTTACAATCAAAGTATTGTCTGAGTCTGAACAAGCTCTACGAGCGACATTGCACGCATCTTTATATCTTGAGTCTTGAAGGCTGTTGAATAAATATCTCTGTAGTATAGAAAAATTGCAAGGTTAAGCTGTAAAATTAATGCTCCTCGTTATTCGCACCGTTTCCATTTCAGGATCCATGCAAGTTCAAGAACACTAAATTAGTAAAGTAACTGTATCTAACTATCTATAACTATGTCTGTCTTAAAAATGAGGCCGTGATAAAGTTGAAGATTCCTTTCCAAACGACCACTTTAATTTAAATAATTGCCATGGCTACTGCAAGTAATTGCATTATACTTCCAACTGCAACTTACTGTGCAAGCAAGCTCTACATCTTAAGTAGTAAGTTGTTAGTGCTTGGAATCAAACTACAACTGTGGCTTCTTCACTGGAATTGAAGACAGCAATAATTTCTGGAATCATTGAAGTCTTAAACTTAAGATTCTGTGTCTCAGCGCCAATGCTTAGGCACGTATCTACCTATACCTAAATGTATATGAATTACATATTGACACTTCTGTGTGTATAGCGTGTGTTGTAAAAATAATACTTAATAGTGGAATAATTAGCGAATAATGACAAATTAAATTGAAAAATCCCTATACACTCAATACATACGCGTGTTTTTTGTATAAAAATATTTACGAGTACCCTTATAAAGGCAGTGGTACATGCTGCGAATATCCATTGCTAACTAGACATGCACAATTGTTCGCTTTGAAACATATGAACTAATCCATTCAGGCGTGAAGAAACCTTCATCTCTGCCATGATTCAGTACAACAGTAAAAAAAAAATTATGCGGTACAAGCAAACAGCCTTCTGTTCCTCTTTGCGAAAGAATATTCGCTCCAAACTTTGTAAATAGTGCAGTATATTTTATTATCCTATAGCTTCACAATGGTAGATTTTTATAATAATGGAATGGCGAAGTGTATTTTGCTGAATGTTTTATCATCAAATTTTCTTTGGAGAGCATTCCGTTGGATCCATTATTGATTGGAAACTAATGAGCTGGTTCCCTCTAGGCTGTAAATGATTTGAGTGGGTATTGCGAATAAAATGTGTAGACGGAAGTTACGTGGAGCAATGAGGAGGCTAGAGAAAACGATTGTACATGGAAGTCTTTATGTGACTTGGAATGACTCAATTGAAGACGTGAGCTATGTATTGGAACATGGGAAGCATTGGAGGAATGTAATGTGGGTTACACGGGCAAGACAGTAGGGAAAAATATTGCCAGGCTTATTGCGTGCGGAGTTTTTAAGTATTGTTATCCTTGGCTTAGCTATAGTATGGGAGAGGAGGTAGTAGGTTGATGATTTCCGAGAATTCCCGGAATTTAGTTCCACTGGCTTGGAAAACTTTTGGGTCTCTTGTTAGAAATGTTGATTTTGCGGAAGGGGGAAAGTTATTGCGTGAAACATGAATAGGCCGCCTGTATTAGAAGTACAGATGTATAGAGGTAAGTACGCATAGGGTATGTAACTATGTCTGTAGGATAGTTCCGAACCCACAATGATTTGACTTTCCCTTTGTTTACTAACTGACGAACATTCGGAAAGAGAAGATGATGTTGATCGAGAGGGAAATAATGTAAAAGGTCAGTGCAGGTTAGATTTGGTATTAGATACTGTCGACATTCTGACTGGGGCGGTCTGCACGATGCGGATTCTCCGCTCGTTGACATATCGTCTGCTCTATGTTGACTCCGTTTTTCTACTTCAGCTCCTCTATTAATTGTCAGTGAGTTGAGTTCACTGTGGAATCCTGCCAATGTAACATGAAATAACATCTATATTGGATTGTCAGATCTAGTTCCTAGAAAATATTTGATCTTAATTGCACGGAGTCGTGATGCCTAAATTCAATGGAAATATTAAACAATAATAATAATGAAGCTCGATCCTCTTGTTATTTCATTATATTTTCCTTGGCATATTTTGCTGGTTTCAATTTTATTTAAGCAAATACATAAACTTTGAGAGGTTGTATTTACATATTGTTACTGATTGAACTTGAAAGGTACAACTGCACCAAATAATTTTAGTTCAATTTTGAATTTACCTTTTGTCGGCGAAGGATTCCAAAGTACCAATTTCTGTATCTCTAACATAGTAATATTGGTACTTTTTTGATACTTCGCCGACGATTTGTAGGTTGAGCCTTATTAAATGCGTATTATAAACTGTTAAAAATGTAAATATAAATACTTATTTTTGTCTTGATGAGTTTTATTTATTCTTATTATTCTCATTGATTAATGTTGAACTGAGATCGAGCAATGATTAAACGTTCTTTTTATTACTTTTGAATGCAATACGTTGAGTCATCCATAAGTGAGAGAAAGTAACGTTCTAGTATTCTCTTTAATAACTTATATAACCACGCTATAAATTCTCTCAATGGGAAAACGGGAATGTTCTCAAAAGGTTAGAAAAACAAGATTGAATTTACAGTTGTACATCATTCATACTTAAATACAGTACTTATTATGACATGACAGCAGGGCAGCTTGGTTTTCTTGACAAAATGAACGTCAGGTACTCACAATCAGTTTAGATGAAAATAAACTGGAGACTTCGACGAAGCAAAAAGCTACCCAGCTCCATCTTGCGTCGTGTTTTCTGAACTGGCCACCTTATGAGCTGGCTTCTTGGCTGGTTACAAATTCAGAAGTTCAGGTTTGTTTAAGCTGAACAACGGTTTTTGCTCTAACCCGTTTGTTAAAGGTGCTACGGACAGGGGCGGATAGAGGACTTCCTTGCAAATATTGCTCTGTTACGGCAAGACTTTGTTCACTTGCATTTTTTGAACTTCAAGATTATTCTCAATAATTTCCATCATCTCTTTTGCAAGAATAAGTAGAGTAGAGCTTTACAGACTTCTAAACCTTAACTCTTGGTTTAAATAATTATTGTCGAAAATTATTGTTCTTTATTATTATTTTCGAAGCAGTAAGTAACATTTTTATAGTAAAAATGCACTGTCAGAGAACGAGTTAGGCATCGAGATTAGTTAATTACAACTAATTAAGTCATGTAGTATTTAAGTAAATGAAATAAATTTTTAAAATATTTAGGTAGTAACAATATTTTCAGACTTTTTATTTCACTTTTAAATTTAAATACATTTGTTGTTGTTACGTAGTTTACATGTTAGATAGCGTTACCTGCTATTTTGCGAATTGAATTGTTAGTAAATGAGTATAAACAAACCTTGAAGTTGTAGATTTCACTTCCGTTTTTATCAAAAACCATGAAGTTTCAATGTCATCCATATCCCGTGGAACTACTGAAAACAGAAAATGCTTGATTGAAATGGGCTTCTGGTTTTTGGTGAGGGTGAGCTCTAAATGACGTCAGGTCAGGATAGCTCAAAAGTATGTCCGCATTCTGTGCGAAGGTTACAAGGCCCTAAATTTGTAGTAAACTCCGGAATATGTAATGGAAATTGTGTTATTCCCTGGTTTTAAAGATCTGGTGTATGTATCTGTAGTTAAAATAAGTCATACTTGATACAGCATGGAGAAAAATTATTTTAGTTATTCGGGGCTTTAGTTATTGGTGGTTGTCTGACGAAGGAAATAAGCCGGTTGAGTCGGTTGGTCGTGGAAAAGTCCTGTCAAATCTTGAAAAACAGCAGCTCCATTTCGTAACCTAAGCAACACAACTTAGCTTGAACTTTATGGATTTTGATAGTTCCGTTGTATACGGACGAGTCATAGACACTTAAAAAATTTCTTTTATCTTGAACTGTATACGTTTGTACACAGTATATATATACCTATATATAGTCTATATGGTTATGTATACTTGGGGTTGATTGAAACCTTCTCTCGGCTATTCCTGTCTGTTTTGAAGTTGGGGGTCTGTTTTAGTTGTAGATATTATGTCTACAACTCCTACGCAACATTACATCTGTGACTTAAACAAATATAACAAACGCTTGTGATCCAGCAATGCAAGCACGCAAAATGTTTTTGCAGATTATGAAGTGTATAACCTATAACCTCCGCTTTCACTTGCATGCCAACGGTAATAATAAGTGAGAGGTATTCATTTTGACACATCTGAACTATTTGTATTCAGTGTAATCCTTTGCTTTCATCCTTTTCTTTAAAGACGAACAGTTCTTATTGTCTGTTGTGTGCGTTAAAGATACGCGCTGCAAATTTTGTAATGCGACTAGGCTTATGTTTCCATTTTATAATAAGTTTTCCATTTGTATAAGTACATATGCCTCCATTTGATTGTATTGCTATATACTGCCACATATTTTTGCTTGAAGCATATTCAAGTTGTTGATTTATGTGAATGACTAAATAAGTAAATCTAAAATTTGATCCGCTATATGGGGTTCTGGCATTAGCATTAGCATGTCAGGTAGTTCATCCTTTGATTTTCTCACCTACTTAAATGTGACGGTATAGACGATGGTAATGGTACGGTGTCATCACTCCTGCAGACTGGAATCAATGTCCGGGGATTCAAATTATTGGTTGTGTCTTCTGTATCTGTAGTGCAAAATTTATAGGTCCGTGCAAAAATCTCATATATGGAGATTTCTCATTTAATTTACATTTACAAGCTATCGATAACACCAATATGTTGATTTCTATGACCGTACAGGCGTCAAAAGGTGTATTATGTATACTGTTTTCCAATAACTCGAACTTGCAACATTATTATTGACATCTTAAAGATATAGCTTATCAGCTTATGCTACTTTATACTCAATCCTTGTATGTATTTACATTTACTATAGTAGTGGAAATAAACACCTTATTTTACCTATTATGTATTTTCCCTTGACATCACTCAATGCTTCATAAGTTGTTTCGTCTTGCAATTTTAATGAATTTTCTTCCTCAATAGTTCTTCAATTGCTCTATTGTACCGTATAAGTATTAAAGCGTACACATAAATGTACATTCAACTTTTTGGTCTCATCCCCAATTTATATAAGATAGCAGTATATTAGTTTTTGGCATAAAAACACTTCAACTTCAGATAAACTAAGGCCTTATCCATTATAAACGTAATTGCTTTAGAAAATTGTTTATGTTACATGAGTCATGCCGTGTGTGTGTGTGTCGCAAGAAATTGCAATAAGATACCTAAAATACTTATACCTAAAATAAGAAGAGTCGATAGAGACGGGAAATTGCAAATTCGTTCTGAACTTTTAATCTTCTGTTTGTGTACGAACTTCGGAATATTTGCATTGAAAATGCATTAGGAGCGTTTATACTGAGACATGATCGGTCGTACGTAAGTCTAGGTTTGTTTGTATAGGAAGAGTAAGTAAGTATGTATGTAATTATAGTATGTGAGCCATTGGGGAAGACATGTCGAACCATTATTCTATTAACTCACGGTGTAACATCCGCTTCATCGTGTGTCATATTTCTATCATTAAGTTGTGGAAAGAGAGCATCTATATGAAGCTACTGACATCCCTGTTCCCAACATTTGTTTTTGTTATTTGGTGTATCCGGAGAGTTCATCGTTCATTAATGGTTTTTTCAACTATACATTATCGGTTGGAACTTTCAACTAAAACATGGCAATTTATACAGTATGACACATAAGGATGGTTGCCATTTGCGATTGCAAACTTATTGCCTGTTGCGTCAACCATGGACAGATCCATTAGAATTTGTATATAAAAATCAAAACAAAATAAATATTCTATATTCATTTTGAGCACCAGACTACCACTTAAAATACTTTAGATTATAACTTCCGTGTTTAGTATACATACAATGTAGTTCTGCATTATTGCATATATTCATTTATGCAGAAGCCTCCATTGCGTAACCCACATGAGTAGTTATACTTATTGGTACAGAATTAGTCTAAGGTGGAATATTTCTCAGAATTGTGAATACGAGGAAGCACCAAGTTATAGCTTTAGTTTTTTTGGAGCAGTGGTTCAGCCTTTATGAATCACCAAATTAAAGATATCGTAGGAGAATGTTTAAACGCGAGAAGATTAGAATCCAAAGTGGATTGAGAAGAATTTAACTTCAGTTAATAATATTTCGAGTTTTTTTTGGATCCGATACATACTTTTATAGTAGGGCTCATAGTATCATTCATATTAAAATTAAATAATAGCAACAATTTTATTTTCTAAAAAATATCCCAGAATATTTATGAAAATGTAACAATGCTATGAAAGGGACAAGAGCCTTTTAGATTAGGAATCATAGGATCACAGTCATTGATTAATGATTAAGGAAACACCATAAGTTCTATCCCGGCTCTAATACAGATTTTTTTTGAATTATTTAATTTAATCATAATTTCATTTATTAAACTTAGTACTTGTATACTTATTGTATAATAACACATACTTGGTCAGGTGGTTGATTGTTTCAAATTACTCATTTTGTGAACCTCCGACAGTAATTTACACATTAGCTGCATAATTATTATTTTATTATAACCCTTCCTTCCTTGATTATACCTTCCTTCCTCCCACAAATCAACACTTGATTAAGAATTTCGCATCATCATAACCTATCATTAAGTAGACTTTTACGGGCTTATTTGTTGGACGCCTAGGGTAATAAAGTTGAAATCTTGCACACATACTGTAGGTAAACATACAATGCAATGGACACAGTGAAGACCTTAACCTTGTAGTTATTCACCTATAATTAATTTTGCACACTTACTTTGTCATTTCATTTTTCACGTACTGCTTAACTAATTATTATTAATATTCTTCGTCTCACTTGTCGCACGATGTGTTGTGGGTGTTCAGTGTTGATTTTGATTTTGCGGTAAGGATTTGAGGATTTCCATCTTTCCGCAACGAATTAATAATGATAAAAAGAAATAATTTCACGGTTCATACAATTAAGCTTTGACTTATTATTATAATCATCAATTTCATCCTCAGCAATTTTTAAATGAAAAATAATTTCATTTTTTGAGGAACGAATCAAATGACAACCTAAATTGATGAGTAGTGTGATTAGATTTGTACCATCTGAATATATTTAGGACTTCACATAGAGATACTTCACATAATAGAGATTTTTGTACTGTAGCACATTGAAACAATTTAATAAATTTTTGTATAATTTTCGCTTTAAATATACAAATAAAAAATAATTAAATTAAAATCCACAGAAAAAAACAATTTTTCTTTTAGCAATTGTTAATCTAGGACAAGTTATGAAATATTACTTAATATGTTAATAATTTTCCATCGTTCTTAATTGTATTTCTAGAATTTTGAGATGATAAACGAAGTAATCGAAGCATTCGGACGTCACGTATATAATGCTCTTGAAAGTATACACATATTATTAGCAAGGAGAAGGAGCAATAAAAGATTTCAGCATTTAAAAAATTATATAAAAGGGGCTATAAACTATAAAAGCTTTTTTTGTTGCTGAAGTCATTATATATTTTCTGAACTTCTGAACTGTTATAAGTTACAACTTGTGAAAGTTGACTTGTGAGTAATTTGTCTCCATTACAGTAACAGGTTATTAAAGTATTAAATGCGTGATGTACAAATACTGTAATCAGAATAAGGAAAATGATTTGTGTTTTTTCTGTAAGTTTAAATGCCAAACTGGACGCAGAGGACTGTGGTTAAGGCTGGTTAGACTTTATTTGGAAGTTTTGGGGTAAACAAAAGGTATTTGTCGTTAATTTACTGACAAGTTAAATAATAGAGGGACCATATACAGAGATAAATGCTATTTGTGTATTATCGTCCTTATGCTTGTGTTCAGAATTTTACAGGTGATGGAAGTATGGAAGAAGTTGTTCCAACTACAAAATCCTTCAGCTTTTATGATAACGTATTGCTATAAAGAATCATTCCGCTGTTGTTAGTTTCTTCTACAGAAGGCTGACTTGACCATAATAGTAGAAGACCGGAGGCTGATGACTTAAAATATTCCACTTGATTCCTATGTGAGTGAAATAGTCATGTCAGGAGTGACGGATTGAAATCGTGTAATAGTAGACACACTGGCGTATTAATATTAAGTTGGTGCATTGTAATGGAGATGATAGTAGGACCGTGGGCAATGTCTTACTTCTTGCACATGGATAAGCGTCATTTAATCGAGTCATAAGTCGGTGTTACAGTGTCGGACCTTACCCTTGTAAGTATGTATCCTTTCTTAGCTCTTTGCCCTTGTCGTGTATGCAAGTATGCAAGGGTCAGAGCTTGGACTCGTGTAGGATTCTCGTCCTCGCTGGGAATTAAACATGTATTATTGGAAGTTCTGTAGGAAGTGAACTGAAGAAATGGAGATAACCCACCTTGCACCTCAACTCAAGTAGCGATATATAACAAGCTCATAAGTAAGAACCTAACCTAAGTATGTGCATACGATAGCTCACTTCATTCAAAATCATTGGAGATTTGGGAGTTGGTTCTACTTAATAATATAAGGGGAAGCTATAGGGAAGCCAGATGACCGCCTGACAGGTCGGTGATTGTGATGGATCGTAAAGGTGGATCGGTATGATGAGTCTAAATTAGGCAAGCAGTGTGTCAAAATCAAAGCCAGATACTATCCTGGGTGTGATTTTGTATTTTAGGAGTCATACTCCAACTCCGGGCGTCCTATGGGTGGCAATGGCAAATCATTCAGACACTTTTCTCTTATATTTATGGCTCGCAATATTGCTCGTGCTATCTCATTGTAGGATTCTGCGGCTCATCTTACCCCTTGTATGCTGATTGGTATAGCATTCTTATTCGTCTTCATTTTGCTGGCTTTACTACTTCCTCCGAACTTCCTATGTACCTTCCTATGTACTTGTACTTCCTCTATAGTATAAGTATGTATGTAGATTCAAGTATACAGATTCAAGTTCATTTAACTATGGCTTAAATGGTAACGGCAACGATGAAGAATAATTTAAGTTTTGGAAGTATGAGTTCTTCAAATGCATCTATGGACATATATTTTGTTAAATTAATAATAGATTAATTAAACCACAGGATTGTGAAAAAATATAATAATAAGTTATGACAGAATACAATACATACCACCAAAATTGAATTATTTGAAGCTCAAATCATCCGTAGAGTACATATTTTCTATCCGCACCTCTGGAATGTGGATTGTAAAGCTATAAGTATATAATTATATAAGTATATATAAATAAAGCTGTGAACAAAAGTACAAATAAAGCTGTGTTTGAAGCTGTTGGCGAGTTTCGTTTTATATTCGAGATCTTGTTGTTGTCGTCGCTGGACGTATGAACAAGTTATTTCCTGAGGCAACATGTTTTAAAGAATATTCTCATCTGCTCTACATTTCAGCAACGTGAGTAAAATAACATTTTCGAAAGATTTAATGAGGAATAAAGTGTTGTAGGCTATAGAAAAGTAACGAATAAAATGGGTACGTATCCACGAATAAGGTAAACGTTTAATTTATATGGGAAACTATATGAACTTATCTGTACTATAGGTACAAATGTGTACTTATACTTTGTTTTGGAGGCTTCTAGTTAAAGGAAGTCGGGTAACGCGGAAAGAGGTTGAGTCGTTTACGAATCACACGTTCTTGCCCAGAAGTAATCAGACTACACAGGAACATGACGGTTTTCGAGGAAGAATAATAGCATTGGGAAAGTAGCACAAATAGAACAAGTGCAGAAGTGTTTCTTTTCCAATCTATACGCCGCGCTCATACAGATCTTTTTCAGGACTGCATTTCGGATACTCGATTTCCCCTCATATTAATAACCAGGGCGATAGGAAAAGTGTGCGGTGAAAAACTCCGAGGGAAGAAAATATCTGACGTGTACCTGTTTAAAAATAAGTCTTTCCCTCTTACATGCACACTCTATCAACCATGACCGCCAGCACCAAACTAGTAGTATTTATGCTCCAGCCCATCTCTTTTTCTCGCAATCAATGAGACATGAAGAGGAAAAATGGTTTGGAATTCTCCGCATTTTCCTCTAAAAGTATGTATACAACTAGCTATTATAGCCTTTTCAACTTATATTTTCCAGTCTCTGGTCTTTAAAGGACGCTCCTGCTGGAATCATTTAAGCACAACAAATGAACAGGCTTGACATTCTTTCACCTGTGAAACGAATCTTTGCAGAGAATTTGTTACATTGCGTTGATGAAGGATCTTAAAAGTACCAATCTCTATCTCTCCAACATAGTAATTGGTACTTCGGGATCCTTCGCCGAAGATTCTCTTTCCAATCCTCCAATTGCTCTGAATCTGAATCTTATTTCAACTAAAAAGACGTAAAAGATATAGGGACTTAAAAATAGAATACATAGTATAAGCATACCACAAACTGCTAGTATAGTGCTTTCTCGTTTAAAAAAATGAATTTCGTTTTTCATCTTCGTTACCAAAGTGAGAAACGATTTCCATGAAAAATGTAGATAAATTGAAATTGGCTGGCTTGAAATGAAAACTTTGTTCACACACACCAACGAAATATACCGGCTGTGCAATTTATTTTGGAATAGTTCTTATCTCTCTGTTGTAATGGAGTAATGGTGGACTGCAGCAGATGAAGTTGTAAATTCTCCCGCAGTTTTACAGCTTATATACTACTATAACTACTATTACTTATTCAAAAGGGAGATGACTCAATCAAAGTTGAATACACGCTTAAGTGTATGAATAATATAAAAAAAGAGAGGATGTGATTTTTAAAATCGATTGGAAGTATAGTATGTGTTCATCTGGTTATAATCCCACACTGGTGATCTCTCACAGGTTATATAACTTATTATCCACATATTTACTAATAGTACGTATGAAAAATTACTTCTTTGAAGCTGTGCATTAAAGTAATGGGATAATGCATCGAATTACCACAAAAAATTGTCCATTTTCCCATTAGCATACTGGACCTTACTAGTTATACACACTATATGGGCAACGCGAGAGAGGCAATTGGAGAGTGTTCATACCTTTTTTGCCGGTAATTTAATATATGAGCAGCGTAGACTTAGCTGTATGAGCACTCACAAGTCTTTACCATGGTACTACTATTGGATTCGAGCACACACACACAAGTTTTAGTCCGCGACTTACTTTTTTCTGGTACTTTTCTAATATCCGGACAACAGGTCTTATGGGTGTTCAAGCTGAAAGCGCAAGAAATGTGTAAAAGAAAATAAGGCTATATGGCATATGTTGTCGACAAGGGAATAAAAACTTGAATTTTGGTATCGATTCTAATATATTGTAAACGGACCAACAACTTATATCCAAATGCAATCTAATTGATCAACAACCTTGTTTATTCCACACTCATCTAAATAAAAGTCCAATTAACAGGTGAGGAAAAGTTTCTTAATAAATATACCTACAAGTCGGCGTGGATTGTAAAGGCGATAAGTTTGTCCCACCACAAGGTATTATATATAGTTGGATCAGATTTGTATACGATGGTACAGAGATGCTTTTATATACAGAATTCTCTGTATCTACATAAATATATATGTAGAGTTTGTGCACTTCGATCCGCATGTGCTTATGATCACGAACAGCCTATTGATACCCAAGCGGATGTGGCTAAAACAGGCGGATTTTTGTGGAGGAGATATTAATATGGATGAGATTGTGTGATAGGCATTGACGCGGCTGTATTTCTTGCTGAGTAAAAGAAGTGATAAATTCTGATGGAAGTTAAATGATAGGACGACGTCAGATGTAAAAATAAAATGAAGAGCTGTACTAAATTAAAAGAGACAATAATGGTAGGGCAGAGTGTGCAGTCCACATTTTTCACATATCACACTACTCTCCACACTACAATGCTTACATGTAAGTATGTATGTAGTAGATACTTTGAATCCCAGGCATCCTTTTTTTTTAAAATTGCTTGATGGTGACTCCGAGGTCAGAGTTATTTTTCTACGAAGATCTCCGTTGTACTGTTGCTTCTATCTGTTCAGTTTATCTGGAGTTGCGGGTCATTGTAATTCTTTGCCATATACCTAGTTCTTAATAGATTATGCTCATGTTAAATCATAGGTATATGTAATGATGTATATAAACGGATACATATGCTTAATCTAAATCATAGGTGTATGATCATATAACCCGCAGTACATTGTCAGTATCAGTAGTAGATCCTACAGTTGAAATCTTCAAGCTATGTTTATTGTGCTGAATATTGTCGGTTAAGGATCTCAAAGTACCAATTTCTATACCCCTTCAACATGGAAGTTATAGAATAAATGATTGAAGTTGGTACTTTTAGCTTCTTCACCGGCGATGTTGTGGATTGTTGTGGATGGGAGCTGTTGTTGAAGGATGATGGGTGTTTGACAGTGGCAGGGCAATAAGTATTGTCAGTGTTTGTGGTGTTTGCAAGGGAGATAAGAACAAACCGCAAGACAATATTGTACGTACAACAAGAAGTATACAATAAGGAGCCAACGACTTTTTGGACAACAACAGGAGAGAACTTCTTGCAACCACATTCAAATGAGTCCGACACTATAGAAGTACGTATACAATCTGGTAGTACACATATTGGTATAAGTATAAGAATGGGAGGCAGCCTGTTAAAAACTTATCAGCCATGGTTGGAATCCACATCCGATTATTATGGTTTATAATTTTTCACACGTGCACTGGAATCTCATTGTGTCATTTGATGAGGAGCTACCTTTATGCTATTATTACGTATATAAGAGTCAATACTCAAGTAAGGTATGAAAGCGTGTACACGTATATAGTTGAGATGAGAGGTAGCAATGAAATTTCATTGCAGGTGCGAACCGAATAGATTTGCTATTTTACACAACGCCTTGCCTTCATAGAAGTCCGTTCTATATGACTTGATTTAGCTCTCGTATAATGGCAGAGGATCTTTAAGGAAAATTATTATTCAGGATATCCCAAATTGTTTTTCAATACTTTGAAGTTCATTATTCACCAGAAGTCATCCATCTCCATGATCTTGACGTAGGTATACACATGTTTCCATTACTTTACATTTGTAATTACTCATTCTTTGTATAATTATACATACGCGTATAGTTAATTTCACATATTATTATCTATTTTATGCACATACATATTTTTTTATTACTATCTGGTATCTATAAGGTCGACAGTCGACCTTATATATAAACATATAAGCAATAAGCTGAATTTCAGTATGCGGTTATACGCAAATTCACTGAACACACATTTCAGAGGCAAAACGTTACCAGCAGAACTAAGTTAAGGGATATATTACTTCTCACGGAGCCAAACAATGCCTCCTTTTTTAGTTTGCATTTACTTTCCATACAAATTCAAATAATTTAATGCTTCTAGTAGTATAAGGTTAATGAAGAAATTTGACTTGTGGTTCCATATCCGTGCAATTGTATGCACTTCTGGGTATATAATGTAATATAAAAACTATATAGCTGATTGTAAATAATATATATGTATGTTATTTACATTTTTTAATTATATATACAATTATATACATGATTATTGGGCGCGATAATAATTATAGCCATTACGTTACAACGTAGCTGGCAGCTAAATGGGTGTAGGTGTCGAAAAAGTTCACAGGAGGAAACCATAGGTTACACAGTGCCTGCAGTTCTCTTATTATGACTGTCGACTCCGCTGGTAGTTGAACTTGAGGGAAATGACAACAAGACGAAGATGAAGGCAGTATATTATTACCCATCTCCATCTCCATGGAGCTAATAAACACAACTCCCCGCACTTTCCAAGTCAAGTACAGCTGTGTGTATCTATATGTACATGTGTTATTTGCTACTCTGTGGAAATTGATGAATGGCCTATCTGCAGTTATATTTGTTAAAATGAAAAGTGTCTATGCTTTTTAGTTCGTGAGTAGCTTCCTTCCTTCCTTCAAAGTGCGTATATACTTATATATAAGTATATATATCGTCAGCGAAGTATCAAAAAGTACCAATTTCTGTGTGTAAGGTATAGATATTGGTACTTTGGGATCCTTCGCCGACGATATGCATTTATGTTCAAGATAGGATAGTAGATGAAGTATGTATGTATAGTAATAGTAAGTAGCCATATGTATATGTATGTATTGAAATGAATATATTGAAAACAGAAGGACAATCAGGTGACCGCATGATTTACGAGTCTTTCATCAGGGACCCCTTCTAGTATGCATTTATCATTTGAATATGACAACTTGCAGATTTTATCTCCAGCCTTAAGAACTCTTATTCCGAGTTGTTAAGTGTATGTGCGTCTTGTTCCCGTAACACTAAACAGCTTTAAGGGTAATTCCGGCATTGACATTTCTTCCTTGCTCTGTAAGTTATGTCAATGGATTTTAAAGAGCAGTCAGAGGATTCATGCATGCTGTCCTATGGACTCCTTGAACTCCTGCTTTGAGAACGGATAATCTATTAGGTGTCCGGTGGTGCTGTAAACATAAATATAAATACTGTTTTTATATGCGAATGCACTCTCTTGTAAAAGCTTAACTACACATATCGTCGGCGGAGAATCTAAAAATCTAAAAGTATCAACTTCTATGTTAAAGGAATGGAAATTGGTACTTTAAGACCCTTCACCGACACTATTCAGCAACCTATCTCGAAGATTCGTCGAAGCTAATGAATTCTAAGAATTACATGCAAATATGGCTTTCAAAATTTCACTCGCCATCATCCTAGTGCTCCCTTATTATGTATTTTATCATATTTTATCATTTACATTTTTTAACGTTCAAATAATTATTGCATAATTGCTAGTATGGTTTAAAAGGCAAAACTACAACGATCCTGATAATTCATACGTGCTGGACAGAGCTGTCACGGAACTGTTTAGCCAATGTGTCTGAATGTCTGGGGATTTAATGATGTAAATAGATTATGGATTTTTGAACTTGCAATACTGGCTGGATAAATTTTTATAATAGGACATTGTTATAACTATAGGGGTTGTAGAGTCATAACTGGTGTAATTTTGAAGGGAATATATGAATGGAATCAAAATCAAGGCAAGAAAAGAGTTGACGTTATCTATACTTGCTTCAATCACCTGGAACGTGCGGAGCAGAAAAAAAACAATCTTTTTATATATGCGTACACCATGGTTATGTATAGCAGAATAAGCAAATCATCAATTAATTTTGAGAGTGCTCTAAGAATCCAGGCGTCGAGCCTTCATTTTATGGAGTCTCATGCATCTGCATCTTTTTTCCAACTTCCTTCCATATCCGAGCGTCGTATAATTTACAGCGCCCTTTACAAACTTTCTTATTGTTAGACTGCTCTCTGTTCATATTTTTATAAAGCGATGAGCAACTTTTTAACAACTTGTTATTGGATAGTCAATGTGTTTAGTCGAGATCGAGAGTTGCTGTCCGGGAAATTTTCGATTTGAGTTCACAATAAGATGAAGCGTATTCATGCTTGCCTGTACTATATAACATTATACCTATAGTAAGTTCGATGGTATTGATTGTGTACAACTGGTTATTTGAAGTGCTTGCAGATATAATTGTTCTTCTATTCCATAAGTGCGGACGATGGAAAACAATACTTCATATATGCTAAAAAAGAAGTTTTGAATTTTTCACATTCATGATTCATACTTGACATGGTTCACATATAGAGATCTTATTAAATTCATCTATAGGATAGCTCGCAAGATCTTATTGTAAACATGAAAAAACGTTACCACAGACGGTGTTCAACCATGTAAGATTTAGTAAATAATTATGGAGAGCTGTATAATGCCGTCTTCTGTATACGCTGTTTAAATTAAATATCTATAGTTTAGGTATCTATAGTTCTGTATTGCTATTGTAATTTTTAGAATGCACTTTCAAGTACAAATTTGAAGCATGTTGATGAGCAAATGCACCATCAGTTTCTAGAATAAATAAGCCTATTGAAATGCAAAGATAAACTTGAATGCCATAATTCTTCTCACGTCATTTAAGTATATTTACCAAGTGAAGTTTAGCGGTTCATTCCTACTTGTTTTGCTTCCCTTTTTAGTGTTGTTCCAAACCACTCAACTCTTAAGCAGAATTGAAGGTGGTTTTGAAATTGAATTTCATGTACATTCCAAGTTCAATTATAATTTGGTAGTTGAGTTGAAATCAATGTCAAATATTCAAACCAAATACTCATAAACAAATACTTGTGTACGAATTGGAATTGAATTGTAGTTGAATCCAATGCGGGCTAAAAGTGTGACTTGGAATTGGATTTGTAGTTGAAAAAAAATCAATTACTTTACAGAAATTAAAATATTATTATAACATCAATTGAGCAGGTTTTGTCTATATCACCTCAACTAGACATGTGATTGTAGATTAGGGTGCCCGGCTCCACTACAGCGAAAAACAGTACTTTTTGTATGTTACTTATGCAAATATACATGTACATATATACATATGTACCCATATAAATACATTGACAAATCGAATCACGAAATCAGGAGTTACCTGACTAAATCAGGTCATCTGGGCACCCTATTGTAGATTATATGTGAACAAAAAGTTATGAATTACGTCATAACAAAGAAGTTCCGTCAAAGTAGCGTTTTGAATGGATCTTACAAAACAGACTGTCATTGTTTAAATCAATTTTATTTGAAAAACATGAGCATATTATTGGTTGTATTTTCAAAATTCGTGTAAACTCATTCAAGTATATTATTTATATACGATTGTACATCTTTACTATAGGACGTTCCTAGGAAAAGATCGGTCAATTTTTTGTACCGAACTAGCTCTAACACGTTAATAAAATTGAATTGAATTAAATTGACTTTGAATCTATTTCTTCCAAACCATTATACGTTTCATCACGCAACACGATGCGGCCAGGACAATGATCATGTTCAGCCCATTTCCGCTTTACACAGGATTGATCTCGGCCATCTGGATCAAATCGAATATTTGTCGCCTTTCCATTGGCGACAAACTCAATGTGAAATTACAATAATTTCCAAATGATTTATATTTGTATGATGAGAAAATTCTTTGTTACAATAAGTAATTGAATAAAATCCTTACTAAAATAAAATTTTACAGTGAAAACTAATCACTTTTAGAGAACGTTTGTGTTCTCATTCTCATCGAAAAAAGGTGAGACGATTGTGAGTTGCGTGGGATAAAGATAAGATTTTGCAAGGATTTGAAATTGAGCACACTGGATTTTTGAAACTTACTGGCTTACGTGGTTAAGTAAAATTCGACATTATTTATTCACAATAGTAGCGCATGTTTTCAAACAACATCGTTGTTCACCATAAGGCAAAGCAATGAAACTTCACTTAGTTTGTTCAATTTAAATGAAATTTTAAATTTTCAGATAACAAATGTTTCTAAAAAATAGTTTTTAAATGTAACTTTTTGGATAACGGGTTTCCAAGCGTCACAAAGATGATAATCTTCATTGAAGTTCATCACATTATTTATATCTTGTTGTATAACGATTCCTTTTATTTTTCTCAAAAATGACCTAGGTTCAGGTAATATAATTTCGCATAAATCCCAATTTATTTTATGAGATAACTTGAAAATATCGTTTCATAATGCGACACATTAAGTTTATTAACGATTTTCATTTTTAATGGTGCTTCAATTTCTAAACGTTTTTGCATCAACTACGTATATCAAATTCGTATATGGTTGTCATTATATGGACTTGCCAGCACTTCCCAAACCATCGCCTGCATTCTTTATTTGACTTGAGACGGAACCAGTCATGACGAGATATTATTTGATTCTACGTACTATAAAAAAGAAAAAAGAAATCTTTTTAATATGTAAAAACTAGTTAATTCAAAATAAACATTGAATTAAGAAAATGATAAGTTGAACAATATTTAAAAAGAAATAGAAAATATACCTTAACACTGATACTCCTCCTTCAACCTCTGGATCCACAATTTCGGGTCATCTGAGGGTCCACTCGTTGTATTCAGCAACGGCTTTCCTTAAGGATTTCTTCGTCACTGCGTTTACCATTTTCTAACTGGAACTACAGGAAAAAATATTATTTCACCCAATTTAATGCTTTCCAATAGTGAATACTAAATGATTACGAACTAATTCAAAAATTAATATAAGCATTATTACAAAAATTTTGACTCTCACAAGCTTTTAAGACTCTCCTCTATATTTTGAGAACAGTGTGGAGGATGAGAGCGTTGAAGAACGTCGGTAAAGATTCCAGAGCCACAGACTTCGCTTAAGGAATTCCTTTTGTCGCAGGAGTCCCTGCATTAGCACACCTTTCGACAAATTCACGACAAATTAAGTTGTCGTTCCTTTTAAAATAATTAATTGAATTAAATCCTAATTGAAATAAAATGTAATTTTACCGTAAAAACTCTATTAAAGGAATATGGAATTCAAAAAAAATAAAAATTAACCAAACATTCAAACATTCTTTTCAGTATGTTCTTATGCTCAACGAAAAAAGTGAGGAGATTGTGAGTTCAGTGGGATAAGATGTGATTTTTTGGGGTTTTGAAATTAATACAAAATTGATCCAAAAAGTAATAGAAAACTTGGTACAACAATTAATGCAATAATTGATACAAAAATTGGTACAAATTTTATAAGAATAATACAAAAATTACTGCAAAAATAATTCAAAATAAATACGAAAATCAATAGAAGTTCAAAAATCATCACAAATTAATAACAATTAAGACGAAAATCATTAGAACTAATTCAACAATTTTCACAAAAGTTGACACATTTAATACATCAATTAATGCAAAAATCAATAGAAGAACTAAGCCAAACATTGTCACAAAAATTAACACATTTAATACAACAATTAATACAAAAAATTATTACAAAGAATAAAACAAAAAACCACAATTAAATTTCAATCGTTTTAATAAGAAATTTAGTTGGAATATTTGTAAACTAACACCTTTTGCATTGAATGAAATCGGGGTTTATTTCATCGTTGCTTTTTTCCTATTCTTATGTAAATTTTTGTAATTCCAATATTGTTCTTATAAGTATGTAATGTGTTATACAACAATTAAATTTTCATGATTTATATTTTCTATATTCGCGAATAGCTATTTTTTTAAATTATCCAATCTACTATGATTGTTTTTGTGTGTGTCGTCCATTATTTCGTTATAGCTTGGAAGGGACTCGCGCCACACATTGACACATTGTCAGGCCTCAGTTGGCCGCATGATCTACCTCTTCAAGAATGCGAAGCATAATTTGTTAATGTCATCCGTGCTTTTGGTACAAACACTTTAGATTTAAATAGTTCTTAATATTTACTGAACGGACAGCCTAAAAATTGAATTACCTAGTTCAAGTCCAACTTAACCTGAAATTTTGGCACTTGAAATTGACGTTGAATTTAAATGCAATTACCCAAGGGCGAATTGGAATTGAATTGGAATTGAATTGCATTTGAATTTGAATAGTCAACTACTTGGAGAGCCTAATTTAAATTAGATTTGAAAAATCAAGTTCCATTTTTACGGTACTTGATAGTTGACTTGGTAGTTGATTTGTATTTGGTAATTGAGTTCGGGTCTTGAAGTTGTCGGAGCTTTGCTTTTTAGCATTTCCAAATCCTAATGACTCTTGGCTCTAACTCAAGCTAAATGTAGATAAGCAAATTGCTAGCAGAAGATCTTCATTTGAAGAACTGGCCTCCCTGTGTATGTATATTTCATTCCTTATTTAGTTTAATGTACCTCAAATCATGATGGAATTGAACTAATTCTTGACTCCTCTTTTAGTTATTATGAAGTATTGTTAAGTATTTTGAACGATATTGTTATCAAATAATTGTATAAAATTAAAATTAACTTTGCTAAATACAATTTGTTTGAATTACTTACTATTGGAATCTAATAATTGAAGTAATTAACATCCAATCTAAATCCTTGAAATTCACCTAAAATTATGTTAATTAATTTTACCCCCAAACTACTGCAAGGATAGATACATCTAAGAGCTTGAAATAGTTCAGGCCAGATCTTGCTATTCATTTCAATTTAATTCAAAAATATTAAATGCAATTCATTACACGACCTTTAATACAATTGTACGGATGTACAGTAACAGTTGTTCATAATCAGTCTGTAATCATGTATAGCAGTTCTTTATGGATTGGAAAATTGCACTGGATGTGGCTGCGAATTTCCTATTGTACTTATTACACGGCTGAAGGAACTGCATGTGTAAATGATGACTGTATGGAATGTTACACATGTAACGATGTGTACAATGACTTCCTATCGGTCTCGCTCGGAAGAATGCATTTTTCAGCGTGGCCACGTGTTTTATCAAAAGGCGATGTCATGTAAGAGCATGGTTGTAAAAGAACGGATCAAGTTATCATTGAAAGCAAATACTACGGTATGTGTCTATACTGTCTATAGATGCATAGATAGATATGTATGCTTATAAGATATTCGGTTATACAATATAATGTACTGAGGTATTATTATAATACAACATTATGCACGAGTTTACGGAATCTGTACATATATCTTTATAGAAGCTACATGCCCTAGCTATAAGTACAATAGTACTAAAGTAGTATAAGCTACAAGGATCCTAAAGTACCAATTTATATATCTCCAACACAGAAGTAGGTACTTTTAGATCCTTCACAGACGATGTGTAACAAAACAGCTTAAAGGTTTGTTTTCAATAGGATTGAATGATGTTCTCACATGGACAATCGTGTATATATGCTTGTCATTTTGCTACAATACTTACGATTAGCGTATCTATAGTATGTACATATATTGTAATCTATTAAGCATCAAGTTCTCTCATCTCAGCTGCTGACTTAATCATTCGGTATTGTCTTGATTGCACTGCCAAGTGATGCGCAATGTTGTTAGTGATACTTGCAAAGTGCAAGTGTAAATGTGGATGCCGTTATGCATTTGACTTGATGGGGTTCATTTTTGGTTTCCCTCACAGTGACTCAGAGTCAGTGCACGGTCCATCCATTCTCATTGCGATCTCCTGTATTCTGTTGTGAGCACAATCCCAATAACTCTTCCATTCTTGTTTGTATTAGAGGAGAGGGATGCAAAGCGGCGCTTCGCTTCCTTGCATAAAGTCTTGGCGACTGAAATGCAAGGCGGTTAGTTCCATTCGAGCTTTTGGCACGTTGGCATCTCGCCTCTTCATCACCACCACCGAGATTTCATATTACATGTACATAGATACACTGAAAGCCTCCGACACCTTCAATCCGCCTTGTTTCCCTTGCATTCAAAGAGCACGTTTCTGAAATTTTCGAGTAAAAACAAACAAGATCCACAAACAGGATCTACGGGGGAGTGTAAAAATTCATATAATTCGAGATACCTGGTCGGTCGAGACAGATCAGGCCAGTTTTCTTTCAGATCAATTATATATAGAGAGTATCTCTTATTTTCCATTTGCTCCTCACTCACAATCCATCCCTGTCACGTTATTCCTTTTATTTTGAAGTCCCTGGGCGTGTTTTATAAAATAATTTATTTTCTTATTAATTTCAAAGTTTGTATTTACTCCGGCAGTAATTCGTATTACTTCATGTATTTACACCAGCATTCGTAAGTACTTGATAAGCTACCAATCGTTTCAATTTACTAAACAACAGATTGACAACCAGTTGCTTGTTTTTCGCGTAGGCATTTATTACATAAAAGCTGTACTTACTGAGGAGATTAATGTAGATTTGTAAGTATAGCTAAATATTTGTTCCACGAGAGAAAGAAATACGATTCACGACTACGCGGTCAAAGTTTACTCACCAAGAGTAATAAGAAAGAAAAAAGTGTTACTTCTCGCACACGCTTAATAAACTATATGACTATCACTAACTTTGTAAACTTTCAAGTGGAGTTGTGCGTGTGCTATTTTATTTAACTCAGTCAGTGTGACTCGTTGAGTGCAATAGATTGAATTTGTTGGGGCACATGTATTTATAATATAAATATACCCGATCAAATTCTAAGTATATGCAAAACCTATACTTATTATTCAACTATTACAGTGTCAAATAATGATTGTGGACATGTCCAGCGGTATAAATGTGGGTTACTTTAAGCAGCAAAAACATTGATTCATCCTAATCACGAGACCCATGATTTCCACTATTTTGCAAGTAAACACTTTTTAAAAGTCTAAATTGCAAAAATTGAATATAACGTGTATTGCAACCACAACAATTTTAGTGCTGTCGGATCATCTGTTCCTCCTTCTATTAATAACGGACAGGGAGAGGAAATTCTCCTGACTGTTTGAAGCACTTTCTTGAAGTATCCACTTACACATATTAAATGATGTCGTTTATGCAACTCTTTTATCCATGCAATTGCTCCATTGACTTCGCGTGATCCCCTCCGCGGTTCCTCATTCAGCAATAAAAAAAAGTTCCAAGGGCATTGAGGAAAAATTCCAGTTGGCAAAGACAATTCCCAAGATTTTTGCCATAATTTTTAATTGCAATCGGAAGAATATGCTCAGTAATGCAGGATCAGGAGTTCAGCGGGGAGGAATAATGGCTCAGAGTTTAAATTTGATGACTATTCTCATCATAATGTTTGCCAGCTTTAATGTAAGTTTTCAAATTTTTATCCTTTAAAAATTCCTCACGCCTCAAACGTCATGGTCTATTTGATGATTTATGACTTCAATGAATTTGTAAACAATTTAGGGAAGAATACACAACATTTGACTTTCAAATTTGTTTACACGCATACATGTAGATACATACATGTACATATATAGGACGGGCTTATGTAAATTGCAACGCGGAATCAGAATATTGTGGAAAGCATAGAGGGGGGAAACAAAGAATGGAAAGGGGGAAAAAATCTGCAAGCTACTTCAAATAATTCAGTTTACTCTCCACTTTAATTGCTCTCTCTATAGCTTGTAAACGTAATAAAAAGGAGTAATTCATTTTTTACTATTTTCTGTTATGTCACTTGGCAGAAATAGGAGGCAGGGAGGGAGTTGGGAAAATTGAATAATCCAGATAATGCAATTATGTATAAAAGGAAGGGAGAATGAGAATATTGTATTTAAGAGAATGTTTATAAGAGAATTTGGAATATAAAAAAAATGAAGTTGTCCAAAAAATGTGGTTAAATTCATTTGCCATTTTTTTCGCTGGATGGAGATGGATCCATTATGAAGATTAGTACATATGTATATAGAGACTCTTCTGCTGGCTTCAAAGTTTGCACACACACTTGTATTCATCCCCGCTGAAGTATTTATGTGTTCTCTGTGTTTATGCGTGCGGTTTTCAGTTAGCACACTTCCACCGCATATGTAAATAGAAATAAATTTCAACAAGGAAAATCAGTTTAGAAACATTTCATCTTCTTTGCAGAAACTTCAGGCTCTGCATCCCTATCTCTCTCTCTCTCTTTCAGTTTCTGTCTTTCCATGTGCTCGACAAGATCTCGTATAACAAGCTTATCATCAGTTTCCTTATCAAAATCTCTACACATAGTTGACTCTACTAATGCTGAAAATCCGTTGAAGGTTTCACGGGGAGAGAGGAAGTTAAAAGGCAGGGAAGCAGGCAGCAGCATATTTAAAATGCAAACCTTATGCACATAAATACAAAAATACATATAGGTAAATACTAAAGAGGAGTCGCATATGAGCATTTCTTGTCATGTTTGTCAGTCTTTGTGTTCTTACATGCCAAAACTGAGTAAATTCACTAATGAGTAATGTTTAAAGGATTGGAAATCCACATGACAAGATTTTCCTCTTCGATAAATGTCTTCTGTGTACATAAACAGTCGACGTAAATTCAGAGTTTTTCTCCCATCCTCATCTCATCCACACTAAAAGTCAATCTTGTGGTGCAGTGCAAGGAAAAGCATACTGGTTCCATAATTTGCTACTTGATGCTCCTGGGAATATAAACAAATTCATGTAACATGATGACGTCCTTTACCTACAGGCATAGATACATACATAGTTTTTAAAGATTTGGGAAGACAAGACAGGCAGCTTTAATCGTGAGGATGTCTTCAAAGTGCATCTATGTAGAGTGGGTGGCTCGTAAGGATTTTTATTTTCTTCCATGTTCCATGAATTGCAGTCGCTGTACTGTTACAGATACTATGGTTGACAGTTTTATTGGAAATGCTACTTTAAAATCCGGTGTGTGAGCTTCTGTCATGTCATTTTGGTTTGAGAAAAGGAAGCGGAAATATATTTATTAGCGTCTTAGCGGTAGTCCCCGCGGCGGCATGAGTATTTAGTTAGGACGTATGTTAGACATGCAAACAAATATGAGATGTAAAGATGTGCGGATGCAGACTAATCATATTCGGAACGCAAAGGCAAGGCACCATCTTCAATCTGCGAATTTATGTTCTGCAAGTTTTTCCTTCATTTGGGAGTTTTGCAAACGTGTGTAAGTCCATTGATGATGACACTGATAGAATAAACATTTATTTATTATTTATTATTTGTGCAGTATAAATTATATTGGGGTCGTCCAGAAATTAAACTCATTTTTTTAATGTAATAATTCAAAAGTAAACATAAGATTAAGCTTTTGAGACTCCGAATTTCTGTCAGAGTGGAATATTCCAGGGATTTTCATCCGACTTATTTGGGATTAATATTGTTGCTATAACGAAATCCTCCTTCTCATATCACTGACAATTTCACCGCATTCTAGTTGGAAGAGAATAAGATTATAATAAATGATAATGCTAATATGGTAATATATAAGCTATCCCTATATGTTAAGAAGCCTAGAAAATACTGTAGGCGAACTTGTAAAAGATTTAAACTGGTACATTTTGCATACATAAGCGTACCACAGGTTTCAACAAGAGTTGCTTGCATCGATTGTCCGCTTGTGCGAAAGTTTAGAGTCAAATTGACTTGCATCACATTTCCACATATTGGACATTCACACGCTCCAGATTGTCTTGTCCTATGTCTTGTAAGTACACCACATTAGTATACAGATTGACATGTAAAGTTAAATTTAAAGTCTGTGTATTTGGAAATAAAAGTATTGAAGCTAGTACGGACAATAAAGTGCCCTTGTAAGTAGATACTTGACTTCGAACATGTGGCGCTTCCTGATTTCGGTACCCATTGGTTTTGCGTTTTAAACCGAAAAAGTATATAGGTAGGTACGTGTATATTGTGAATGTACTATCTATATCTATAATCTCAATAAGGATAACTTTTCCTATTGTAGGTAAGTACAGAACTTATGGAGATACCGAGTGCAAATAAAGTTGTAGAACCCGTCTAAATGGGGACTCCTGATATGACGGAGGCTTGGAACATTCACGTCCTAGATAAGGAATTATTACATTTGGAGATACACATGCCATACGGAAATTTACTATTTTGCATTTTTAGGCCCTTTTATCTCTACAAACTTGAATTTCAACTTTTGCGCTTGAATTACGAAAAAACTTTTATGCAATTAGGTGCCATGGATATGTCGAGAGCTAAACGAATATTTTTGGGGACGGACGGGAGTTCTTTCAACTTGAGAAGCTAGTAATATACCTCTATGCAAGCTTATGCATATCTATATGTATGTAGCTTACATATATGCTATAGTAGCATTTGGGACTGCAGCTAATATTTACCTGCAACGGAGTAGTCTGGGTTTGGGATAAAAGTTCAACGAATCACTTACCGGAGTTATGGAGGAACTCGAGTGAAATTAGTATTATTACATTTGTTTACTTATCGTGAGTGAAGGCTCCACAGGGAGTTTAATGTAACGACCTGTACCCAATTTAATGTTGACTCTTGCAAATCACACCCGATTTTATGTGAGAAACTCTGTGGTTATGTGTAGATGTATAGTCGTCTTTTATAATCGGAAGCGGAACGTGTAATGTCCATCTACAGAAATTGAACTGACGGAATTATTTCAGCAGTTCTAACCACAACCGAAGTTGTTTTTGTACTCACAATCAGCTTGTTTTATGTAGTATTATAGCATGTGCTTTCATGCTCTCAACTTCAAGTAGCTTATGACCACACACTTATTAAAGTACATCCAATCCTATTGACTACCTGTTTCTCAGAACTTAACAACTTGCAATTTTTCTCAGTCTCTATCTCTATAGCTTATTATGATGTAGTAACTTAAGTGCTTCTGGTTTTGTAATCAAAGTTTTCATTTCCACTTTTAGCTGTAGCAATAAGGTGATAGTCGTAGAAATTAAGTCGACGCACTTAGCGATAGTTCCTTATGTTCCGTGAGCTGATGGGAGAATCATTAATTTTTAGTATTAAAATGTTAATATTTACAAACAAGGTACATCCCGCGTGTATTAATCTGTATAGTAGAAACTTTTAAATATAATTGGCAAGTGCATTAAATGATTTTGTGGCGTGCTATATTCACATATAAGGCATGTGTATCCATACTGAATATATGTAACGTGCAAGGATTCCTTTTTGTAGTTACAAGCAATGATTAAGCCATGACGAGGTTTCCATAGTATAACTCCATCATTTCATATGTTCATCTAGTAAGTTCCTTTGGCCTTTCCCGTTCACTTAAATTAAAACATTGAATGTAAAGTAAGTTTCAAAATTATTATTACAATTTTACAACTAAAACTTGACATCCTTGTTTTTCCATTTTATGGCAAAACGTAGTTCCTTTGGACTTTAGGTATTAAATTCAATAATTTGCTGAAAAAATACTATGTAGGTTAAACTTATGCTTGTACTTTGATGCCCACGATTTCACAGGACTCAACTAAATAAATTGGTTGCGGTGGGGGTATAACAAGGATAATATCCGGAGATAAGAATCAAATCCCAAATCAAGACTCATTACACTTTAGCCCTGACAATGGGACAAGTCCTACGTGTAAAATACATGTTTATGTTAAACATTACATGTTTTGCCTATGAGTATAACAACGTTTAGATATGGTCGGCGAAGTATCAAAAAGTACCAACTTCTGTGTTGAAGGGATATAAATTGGTACTTTAGGATCCTTCGCCGACGATATGTGCCTATACATACAATGGCTGTTTTTGTTGTTGGTGTGAGGGTGAAGTTAAAAGAGAAGAAAAAAGTAAATGGAGTGGTAATAAATTCATTTAACAACTCCTTCGCTGCCTATGTAGGTATATTGGTTTTGCGAACTTTTCTCTCAGAGGGATGTGCTCGCCCCATATGGTCAGCAGGCTTACAATGCAGACATCCTTATACTCCATTTGCATATATCCACATATGTTTTACTATCTGTACATAAACGTCTATCTACGTAGATATTCCTGCATTGCATTTTAATGTGTATTCTTGTTTTTCGCGGGGTTTAAAACACACAAATGTTTGAAGGGGTCACTCCTCTTAAATAATTCAGTGACACCTTAAATCCTGTTGAGAAGAAGGGACCAATGCTATACAAACTATACAGGGTTTATTATTTCCGCAAATGAGTGGGACGGCTATGTGTTGTTGTTGTACATACTATAGTGTGTGTGTGCCGTGCGTGTGAAGATGATTCAGAAGAAAATTAGTAACTGCATGCGAAATATAAAAAGTGATTGATTAATGACCGTGTGTCATTGCCATGGATGTATCTTCATTCAGCTTGATCCTGTATACGAATTCGTAACGCGACGTTATTAAATGTCAATAATGAATAATTTCATATAATTATTACCACACAAATGCTCCAAGTTCCCTGGTGGAGCTCATAAATATACTTGAATCTACCTACACTTTGATACGAGGGGCATGGCTATTGTACTCTTCTGTGCTTACTTTTTATAGTGTAGATACTCATGGTGTACATATAGATGTTGTACACTTGTATAGTTTGTACTTATGATGCTATACCCATAGCTACTTATAGCTCTTCCTATACAAGATACTTGAAGTAACTCCAAGTAAGATCATATTAGTTTTGAACTCTGAATTTTCAAAATCGTTCATTCCGTCGCATAATTTTTTGCCTTTTCATTGCAATTTATGTAAGCTGTTATATTGGCTAATCTGCACGAACTCGGGTGAACAAGGCGGAAATGTTTGGCAAAGCTTATACAATCGAAGCACACGCATGAGTAGCTCAGAATAGCACTTTAAATATGTGGACGTGCGAGGAGGCAGAACATATTATGCCATTATTGACTAGTTAGCTAATTAACAAAATAAATATTGCATCACGGCTCTTCTGTTTGAGGGCGATGATAATGTAAATTTCTGCCGGCGGTATATAAACTCTTTCATACTCTAAATTGAATACAGGAAGGCGCCAGGTATGTATAGAGAAGACATGAAGTCAATTTTTATGCAATGTGGCCTGACGCTATTGAGATGGAGGAACGTGAGCTCCTATTAGTATAAAATCACTCTTACGACTTTGACCTCACCTTTGAGGCTCTAAAGTTGTAAAATGTTGCTAAGTATTTTATTCGGCTGTAATTATTAGAGATTGATTTGCAGCTTCTTCAATGCCAGAATGCCAAAATTGATAAAGGTAATCTGTTATTGAAATATGTAAAATTGTTTGTTTAAAAGAAAAATATTTTTGAAGTTAATATTGATATCAAACCTAATGTGGGGATGCTGGTGGGTAACTTTTAGTATCTATTCTATACTATGAAAATATCGAATTTCATATAAATTTGCATGGATAAAGAAGATTTGAAGATTAAAGGAGATGCTAATTGAGACTGAAAGATAAGTCAAGTTTAGTCGTTTTAGTGAGAGAAATAGTTGAGTTGTTAGTAAATTAATGGGGGAACTTTATGCTTGAGAGACCATTGACATGCAATTACACAAGCACAAGAACAAGTTCGTGGAACTCGCGATAGAGACAGACTGTCGAGCAAACAAATGAACCATTTCATTCTTTACGACTTGTCGATTCCGACTAATATTCTAGAAATTAAATGTGTGTATCTATCTAGTATCTATCTGTACCATCTATCTCTATCCATGGATAAGTTTGCAGGTGGAATTGGCAGTAATTATATTAGGTATTTGTATTTCGATGGAAAATACTAAAAAAACATTGCGCTCATATGTGTACGAAAACAAATAAAATCATGTTTCTTCCTACATATTTGGAAAAAAGAATTACTGGCGTAATTTTTTACGCATGAATACACACGGAGGCTGATAGTTTTGTGCAATTTAATTGCACTCTGAGAAGTTGGAACCGGCTGATTCCTATTGTATGTACATATGAAGGTTTGGTTTGAGGCGTGTTGTAACATCATCCAGGTTATTTGTTTGTTTTGTAGTTATTGTGCTAACTACAATAAAATAGAAAAACTAAAAAAAGTCAAGGAATAACAACTCGTAGATGGGATGGTGGCATGTATTATGTATGTACATGGCCGATGAGCACGAAAGCTGCTTGCAGTGTGTGTATATTGTATCTCTGTATATGTTCAATGTTGTGTGTACGGGTGTGTTGGAATGAAAAAGGGGAAATTATCGAATTTCAAGTGCGTGAACTTGTTCTTACACTATCAAGTGTCATATCCTCGCTCGCTCGCACGCACACACAGATGCTGTAACATCTGATTCGATGGTATCATGATGGCATTCTGTGTATATGTAAGCAGTGTACCTATGTAGATATACATATGTGGATGACAGAACAATGTAAGTTTATACAACTTCCGCAAATTAGTTTCCACTTCAATAGAAAAACCACCAGTCTAATTTTTCACTTGAAATGCCTCTCATGTCCAAATCCTTATGCCATTGCCAACTGTATGTATATTATCAGGTGATACCCAACTTGACTCTCACATTCCCAGAAAGTTATTTCAAGTCTCATGTTGTTTACAATCTTTAATTCTCTCCCGCTGACAGATACTGCCATTGCAGCAGCCGTTCCTTAGCATATGCTAATCTTACTAATAAAAATACTATTGCATTTTTGTATGTGCATAATATTCTGCATGTGTGTATCTATTCCTCAGGGTCGTCTTCTTGTTTTTTCAGGCTTTATTTACTCAACTTTCAATAATCAGAGCCTGTGTAAACTTTTCAATTCACCTTTGTATGAAGACTATGTAGCCTCTCAGATATTGTGTTGGAATTGGTGAATATGGATTATTAGACATACTGTGCTTTTTTAATATTTAGAACGAGCATGGAATTAAGTATTGTATATATGCACATCTACTATACTTACATCTTCGGTGAAGGAATCTACCAATTTCTATACCTTCAACACAAAAATTGGTACTAAGTTGTTCCATTTTAGTTAAGATGTTGTCACAACGATGGTACTGGGGCAGTATCTGCATGTTCTTATTACCAGTCGAGAAATGAGAAATACATAAGAAGGTATGTGGTAACCCCTGGAGAGGATTTGTTCTCACCCCGTGGTAATTGATACACAGGTCTGATTGCAAGCTTCAATATACATATAATATCCATAATTTCATTAACTGATGCATTTACAATCTTCTAACATATTCTTATTAGTATGCACCGCACTTAAATAAAGAGTCTATTGATTGCATTTCTAAACTACGCTGGAATGTGAATAAGTGAAAGAAGGAGTATAGTCCGTCATTTCATTACTTGAAGTATATACGATAGCAAAATTACAATCACCGCGATTTTGATTCCAGGTCATTAGTTCGTCATTAATCGTGTAAAGGCTACTAAATAGGAATTGTAACTGTTGGGAATCAAAATGATGTTCACTTTTACGGCTTCAAGCATTTATACAAGTAACTATGTA
>JAQGAK010000988.1:0-44180 GCA_034696945.1 Lipothrix lubbocki
GATGGAAGAGAGAGCATTCAATTCGTTTTCCTTCTGCTGACCTGCATTCACGTGCATATCAACATTTCTGTAGTGCATACAAAGGAATATTACCAAAGGTTCCTGAAAAAATCCTCAAATACTTACTAAATAGCGGAGTGATGGGATATGGTGAGGCAAAAAAGAGGGACCGACCCTGTACATACCCTATATCTACTTTTGAACCTTGCATTGCTTTTCATTTGTAGTACTCTCTTACGTTTATGGACCAGGATCATCTGATGATGCTGAAATGGGTATGGTGTTATTCGAACAAGATGCACTAGCCCAGCTACCACACTGCAAGTATGTATCGTCAGCCCTGCTTAATACATCAAATAGTACCACGGAAAAATGTGAGGATAGTCTAAAAATTGAGCATATGTGTGTCTGACGCAGTAGTAAACTGTACAAGTTGTAGTGTCGGTAGTGATATGGAAGTGGTCTATTGCGTATTGATAATTACACACAAGTGTGTACATACGTGCTCAATGAACGTATGTATATGTAGATAGGAAACAAGTCCAGATCCGAATTTCGGTGCGTGGTGTTCATGAGTCAGCTGTCGCGTGACAGCCAGGTGGGTTCCTACAATGAAGGCGCGTGCCGTAGAAAAGGGCCCACACCCTGCTGTAGGGGCTTTCTTTCCTATTTCCCTGCAGATTCCAACCTACTTACTACTTGCGTGCATAGCATATCTACGTTTACAAACATTATTTTTCGTTTCTATAGTTTATTATAGTTATTATAGTAGTATCTTTACATTTGTAGTAAGTACAATCCATCATTTATACATGCTTATACCAAGTAAAATATACACGACGATGAAATTCTCAATAATAAAATTCATTCCCCTGCACGGTATACTTGCACAATACAGTCCTCCAATGCTTTACCACGTTCAGCTACACACAAATACAGTTGTAGTAGCATAGTGTTTTAGTACAACTGTACATAAGTACAGCAAAATATAGAGTACACTGAGTGTTCTGTTACACAAACCTATTGCAGACAAGGAGTCAAAACCTGCCGTAACATAGTATAGTAGAGCCGGCTCCTGTCCATCAGTCAAATTCATGAAGGCAAAAAAATCCACCAAACAAACCAGGCTTGATGAATTCGATAGCTAACTAGTGTACATACTGTGAGCAAAGATGAGGGGAAATGTGAGCATTATTTTATATAGTAGATGAGTCGAACATATCAAGTCTGCTGACTCTCTGGACGCTTTATGCAATCTCATCCACACATTCTCTGCTTTTTTGTTATATGCAGTTACTGTACTCCCTGCCTTCCATAATTATTTTTACTGCATATAATCTACTATACAATCACTACAATTTTGTTGGTATGAAGGAAGGTAGTTACTAACTGAGAGAGGGTGTTTGTCTATGGGAGGTACAATGATGACTAAAATTACCATTGCGTACTGTGCCAGGAGCAAAACAGGGCAGAATGTATAGACAAACTATAAAAATTCATTAATACGTCGTATGCCACAAGCCCGTACACTATGAGTGAATGTTTGTGTCATGGAGATTTTAACATCAAGCTGTGGCAATGTTCTTGTATAAAATGGTCAAATAGGCTGATTATATCTTGGCCCATTTAGCCTCATATCGGTTACAACTGCCAAATAAATCCTTAGGGATTCTTAAACTTCCCTCTTTAATAAAATTACTCTACTCTGTACAAGGGACGGGGTAGTCAATGACACGAGACCTAAAATCTCCGGAGATTATTGGATTTCAGCTGTTGTAAATGGTTCGGTAGCCCACTGAGATTGTGCTAAATGTTGAAAATATTAGCACTTGAAGAACTAACCTGCCTGTGTTTCAAATATTAGTAATGGTAACAATCAATAAAAAATTTACGATCACATTTTTGCATCCACCTTCTTGAATGTAAGCTATGTCATTCATCGGCGAAAATGGTAGAAATTATTGTGCATCCCATTTCAATGAAAACTCCATTTCGAAATGATTAAAATGTATAATTGAACCCCGCAGAATTTACTTTGAGTTAATTTTCAGTTTTGGGAAACCCCCTAAAACCAGTGCGTAGGTTAGTTAAAATGGATGTTTTCAAATTATGGGATTAGATTCGTTTGGAAAGCGTAACATATAGAAATAAGGAATGGAATATAGCGAGTGGCAATGTGATGCAACCCAGCAGGAACCAGGAAAGGAAGAAGAGCCTTCTATTATTCCCGGCAGCAGACATTCGGCCACTTAGCCATTATTATGGTAGTTTAGGGAAGGGTAATCAATGCCCCATTACTTGAGCTACAAATAAACGTTCTACTGAACCCTTTTGCATGGCCTAATGTCAAAAAGAATTCTTCATGCTCCCATGCCTTGCTGTATCCTACAATCTGGTAACGCATCACACTAGCAATCCTTTCCTGATTTCGGTCTAAATAGTCTAACATAGATAGATTACAATTTATGTGGTATATTTAGGTGTATAATTTTTATACATTCTCCACACTGAATATTTATAAGTTTGCTTTTACTACTTTGCTAAACTCTAACTACAGTTTCTCTTAAGTCTTCGAGAATACAACGTTATGTAGAAAAAGCAAGAAGTGATGTTATCAATTCATCTTTGGTCAAATATTATAATGTAATTATTATTAATCGACAAGCAGAGATAGAATTTGATTTCTCATTTGGAAAAACAATGTCTAGGCTTAATTACGTATGTATTAGATGCAAATTAGTATGACGAAAGTCTTCATCGGAACCGGACACGCTAATGTATTCCAATTTAATTCATGTGTCTAATTAATACTTTTACCAACAGCAGGCAAGAGGCATACATTTATGTACATACGTCCTTTTAAACAGAATGTTGATTTTTAAAGTTATTTTTAAGAGGACAGATTGTAGGAAGTCAGTTAATGGAGAAACAGCTCGTAGAGTAAAATTAGTGCCTCCTATGTGATACTTTTAGAGAAAAATTAAGTTAATAAGACATGGCAGTCCGGAGCTTGGATGTGAATACGGTTGTAGCAGGGGTTTGAAGTAAAAGAAGAGCAACAAGATGTAAGGATCCTTGTGGGTCCTAAGTGGTTTTACTCGGAGTAAATTACTTGGGTGAGTGCAAGGTATAGGAGTAAAGAGGCTTATTAATCTAGTGTAGAAGTAAAAGTATCTATCAAAACTTTATTATTAAATCCCACAAGTGCGGAAATTCAATTTCCCTTTTTTCGCTTTCACTCTTACGAGAAGGAAAAAACTCATTCGGGCGAAAGCCGGAGAATTGGGGTGGAAGGTTGAAACCATCAAATTCTTTTTTCCTGAGTATTACGCTGTTGTTGTGGATATTATATATACTAGTGGTGTACTACTGCACTTACTATATCTATGCATATATACTTCAAAGCTTCTATAAATGCCACCAAACTTGAATATAGACGTCACGATAATAGGAAGAGAGAAAGCAAATCCTCCTTTGCTCCTCAGCGTGCTAAAACTGTTTTTGCTCCCACGAAACTGCATAGGACTTGCCTTTTCTTTTCCACGAACTAAATAGGCTTACCCACTTTGACGTTCATTGTGCATCATTCCACCGCTTTAATGTCAACAGTCATAACATGTTTCTGGTAGGCACATTTCTCAAGACATCCTCACTTCTGCTCCCTGTTACCATAGTGTATATTAAGAGGATAAGTTGCTTGGAAACGGAATTCAATGGGGCTTGTAAATATCTATGTATTGATGAATGCGTGGGTAAGGCTCTGTATGCACGAATTCGAGTGAGTGGGTAGAGAATTTATAGCGGGGTGGCACGATGTTTGTGTATGTTTATATAAACTTCAATATCTACGCATACAGTTACTTATCAGACAGTAAGAACATATGGGTGAGACAAATTATAGGTAATATGTAGTTGAGCATGGTGAAAGGCAGCGGTACTATACAGTTAGGTACAACATGTTATAGATCGTTTGGCCCGATTAATATTTTAGAGGAATTCTATAATCTTCCGTGGTGCTTATTTATATACGAGAAGCAAAAGGGGAATTTCCCCCAGGAATCTTTTATTAGTATCGAATTATTGTAAGATTTCCTATTTTATAGTCATAGAAGAAATGTTTGTACACACTCTATTACGTACCACAAAGGATAACAATTTTTGATAATTTGCCAACACACTTTCATGGTTACTGCAGCTTTTACCATATATGTACATATCTAGATAGATACATGTCTGTACAATAAACGCACATGGAAAGTCAGTAAACAGATTGATACTGGTTGCCTCTTCAAAGTGTCTTTAGTGCATACTGCAGTATGAATAGGATGGTGTCAGAAAGGAAACAACTTTCTTCAAGCATCCTTAAAAATGTTGGAAAGAACCTCAACAATCTCTGGCAGCTCTCTGCGACGTGACTTTGCAATCCGAGAGCACATTCTCGAGCAAATCTTTATTGTCATCTGAGCCACCTGGAAGAGCAAGTTAGTGTCCTGGCATTATCAGGAAGACCAAATACCACGAAACCCATTTGAAATTCTAGGTGACAAAGGAAGAAAAAGATTTCTGCTCCTGGTTAAGGCCTGCTGGTGGAAATCCTGGTAAACATTTTTACCTCTGAAGGACTCCTGAATCTGACACTCAGCGGAGTGTTGCTAAAGGACATCTCTGTATCTGTACCACGCGTTGAAGATATCTTCTTTATAACGTGGAGAAAATCTCCACCTCGAGATATGGTGTCGAAGATTTATATTTGTAACGTGTGTCTTCATCATTTACGATCCGATCAAGATGGAACGTAAGCATGTGTGGGGGCTATTCTAAATTACATTGTACTAGATACTCTATAGGAATTCTATGCACTAAACGAATTCTTATTGCTTCTTAAGAACCTACATACATAAGTATACTAAGAATTTCTTGCATTACGTGTCTATTGGTAGCTTGTGTATACGTTCCAGTGCATTGTAGAAATACATATAAACCCACAGCATCTAAAGTCAGGAAATCTGACAATCGGATTTTCATATTTTCCCCTCTCAAATATTTCACTTTAACATCACCTTGAGGCATCTTACAACTTCAGTATAGATAGCTCATGTATGTACTTCGTATATCTACATTAAGCAAGTATATATATATTACATACAAAATTCTATGTGAATCACATACTCTAAAACCATGCTAGCATAGCATTTATACAGGAACATACATTACATAGGTAGAACGAATATATAAGGAATCAATAAACTAAAAGACATAATGTAACTTACACAGAAATGCAGATGGGGTTATGGTATATTGAAAACCTTAAAGGTATACTGATACGTTATGCTAATATCTAAGCATTTTAAGTTTTGTCAACAGCCCCGTTCACAAATAGCAATCAGATTACTCATGACAACTGTTGCGTGTATGAGTCAATTAATTTCGCTTGAGAAGGTCCTCACGTTCCCCTGCCTTAACATTCTCCCCGAATCAACCTATATGTAAATAGCTACTTATGCCAGTATGTTGATGTTGTTTAAGAAGCCACTCTGTGTGTTAAATATGAACCATTATATATTTTCCCGAATATTTCTTCAGGTTGAATGAAACCTTTGGAGGTTCTTCAGTCTGTATTGACTGACTGCTTCTGCAATCGCGTCATTTAATGAACACGCTTGTTGAATATTTTACTAGAAGATCTATGTTTTGTTAGTGCACAATTCCTTCTAAATACAAAGGATTGTTCTTGTTGAATGACTGACTACAGTGTTTAACATTTAAATCTCTATGAATATGTTGTTGGTCTGTCGATGCTACTTACACTAAATCTAAACCTGTACTTATAGCAATATTAGTATATAGAGATGCAATGGTTTTGTCATCGTCTGTGACAATTTTAACAAGCTCTTGGTCTTGACAGGGAAATAAAAGGATGGAGAAATGACATTGTGGAGGTTAGTGAGCGGGAGGAATTCAAGGAATAATGATCCATGCTCAAATGATGTATGCAAAACCATTCAATCGAGAGCGATAGAATTTTTCGCGCATCTGTCATGGCTTTCCCCCTCCACAGCACTCATACACGTCCTCCACAATCTATTCATGACTATTATCTTTGCTTTCGACAACATCATCATCTACTTTAATCCCAAGCTGTTAATGCCAATCTCCACCTTCCTTGTATAGTGGCCGGGTCTTCAGTATCATTCACGCTCCAGAGAATTTTTGAAGCAGAGACTATCATTATTGAAATAATATTGGATTTTTTGAGCCAGCGTGACAATGCATGTTTCCTACATGAGTTTTTCAGTTATTACATTTATTGCGCTTTCTATTTGTTCAACACACTTTTTATGTCTGGCTGAATGTACACAAACTTAAAAATAGTTACACAGTTTAATTGTTTGAATCACTAAAAACAATCTACCAACAAAGACGAATATATATCAACGTTGTATGTTCAATTAAAATCGAAATTCTACAAGTACATACATTTGTTGTAGGATCTTCGGATCTTGTATTCACTACCTGCGCCTATTACAATGAGCTATAAACTCAAGTGTTCCTTTCAAAAATTTTGAATAACTGAATGGAAAAAATCTACTTTTTTACGTTTACATCAGTGTACACTTGAAAACAGCATGCGACTAAAAAACCGAGCTTGCATGTATTATCTCCCATCTTCCCATCATCCGAACATTGGTTATTTTTTTAAAAAGCTGTTGAAAATCCCGGTGGAATTGTAACGGATTCGCTGTTTATCGTTAGGTATATACATTGTAAAAACCTTATTCAGACATTCATAAATACACACGTAATGACAATACAATTTTTACATTCAGGCGGACATATGCTTACCTAATAACAAAACATTTCCAATTTCGTGCATTCATGTGCTTAGTATGACAAGATTCATGAAGTATAATTTGGTGGAAGCAATCAAGATGAGAGTTGCGTATTCTGGACGAATTTCTATGCTGGTTACCGAATTTATTATCTTTATTTGTGATCTGGGCTTTTTCATCCCGCCACAATAATTATTATTGTGGTTATTAGGACTGTCACAATTGAACTGAATGTCAAAGATCCTCTATCATGCAACCCTTTATGAACAGCTACCAATATTCCAGACCCTGATTATATAGTATGTAGCAAAAAATAATCAAGCACACATGATTTCATTCGAATCGCGTCCCTAATTTTAAGCTCCTATTATCTATAGCTACGTGTAGTAACACTTCAAACGCAAGGTTTTAGATTAAGATACAACCTGCTGGGTTCAAGCATTGAATCCTTAGTGGTGGAATTGAATACACTGTGAACAAAGAGCGTATATACAAGGAGGTTGACAAGGACCTACCAAGGTTTCTTTGTCACCAAAAAGCAAATTACCTTTTCGGCATAGGCACTCAACCAACTACATAGGAGTTACTCGTACACGCCTTATCTAGCTTTTCTGATACTTATTTATTATGCTACGGCACTAAACACACAATGAATTTGGCATATAGATACAATACACTACTTGAATTACCCATATTTACAGCCCTATATGAATTTTTTATAATTATAAAAGTACAAAATGGGGTGAAGTAAGACGACTGCTAATAGTGGAGCCATTATATGGCACAAGTGTATGTAAGCTGAAATTTATCTGAAAGCAATATCTGCTTTGGTTGTATAGTGAGACATTGTTTGAAGTGAATTTATGACAGTCGCACTCACACATTTTTACTACAGTCGGTATGTATGCACACCTATTTGATAGTATGGAATTATTAAATGACATTCCATGCAAACAGACGGGAGTTGTAAATATCTGGAAAAACCATTAAATTAAAAGGTCTCCAGGGTTTGGCATTTAGTCAACATACTGCCTAAAACAATATGACCTAATAAGTTTCCCATTTTCCAGATACTTTCAGGATTAACTTTTATCAGGAGTAAAATTTGTGAAGCTCAACGACGGCAACGAGCTGTGTATGTCTATACATACCGTGCTATTTCGTTTTGTAGTAAAAGCTGTTGGTCATATTATTATGCGCTGATGAAATTCTCCCCCATTAAAACAAACATATCCCATGCCAGGTCTACCTTCCTCCTCTCTCCTATTTATCTTATCTCATATTTTCCTTGAGTATGTACTTTGTACTCATCCATTTTCTCTGAATTTATTGTTTTTGATAACGAGCTTTCACCAAATATAATTTCAACAGTGTCGAAAACCTGCAGAATTATGAATTCAGCTACGTTGTTGTCTCACTATATAGGGAGAGATTTTGTCCAACTCACTTTGTTTACCCTTTGTTTAGTCATCTTGAAGCTAGAATATTACTCTTTTACCATATCACTCCCTCTAATATTTCACCTCTAATCGATGGTTATTACGTTTTCAATTTTTCAAACAACGTTTATTATTATCCCTGGATTATTATTAGCTCGTAATGTCATACACAGAATCACCAACTGATGCATTCCTCTGATCATCACGGAATTATCTCATCCGAATGAAATTACCATATTGCTTTATATATTGTTATACATATAACGCAACCGTATCTGCACTCATTCTCTTCCGACACGATGAGGCAGCCAGCTCAGTAAGCAGATGTCTATCTAATAAATTTAATGTTTCCAGATAATGCAATGAATGAGGAAAAGAGTGAGTTGGTTGAAACAGGAATTCTCTGACCTCATGCCTATGAACTGTGTGTAGAGGTATGAATCATTACAAGTGATGTGGTTGCACGTTTCGGGATTGTGAACGTTAGAACTTTACATTGCATGTAGATCGGTACATGGAACATCATTTTGGCCGTTTGAAATCTGTGTAAACAATGATTATTTAAAATAGTAGGAGCGAAAGTAGACAGTTTTGTTATTGTTTGGACCTTGTCTCCGTAGAGATAAACCGCCGTTTGTGTTCGTTAGTATATGATGGAATTCGTTAAAAAATCGATCTGATTTTCCCCCTTTCTGATCCACATCGTGTCCATGACAATGACAATGGCAACATATCTAAAGTGATCCTTGTGTTCCGTTTGCTCCATTATTATCTCATTTAAGTGCATCTGCACAGATGCCTCATTTATCTGGCTTTGGATTGTACGTACGTTGGTGTCTAGTACAATGTTTATTTATATGCACTGCATTAGTATTGTATTTATTGTTATTACTGGCATCAAATGATCGATTGTGAGCGTTTGAAAGGAAGGAGTCGTCATCTCGTCCATGTATGCAAATAAACTAAGCGTCAATATCAAAATAGACAGTCACAATAACTTTTACTTAGTAACGCATACGTTAGTAAACAAAGTAATTTACTGGATGGCATTAATCCTTGGAATTACTCAACGACTCCAGGACATAATATTAATGTACTTACTTTCCATGTTATTTTTAGATCATCAATAGCGATACACTACTTGTTACACATAACTCGTATAACTAGGTACATGATGCATTGGAAATTAGTTAACCCTATTAATATTTCAAATTATGCAGAAGTGTTAACTATATGCAAGCTGTACATCTGGATTCTCTGTAGCCGATGAGGATGTTTGGGGTGTTCATCGGAAGAGTTACGTCAGTATTTGATAAACTTTGTATGAATGCAAGTTTTTGAATAGCTGTTTTGCTGACAATGTAACCTCAAAGAAGTTTGTCAAGAGGAAAAGGGTTCATAGGAATTTTTTCAAATGAAATACAAATACCCAAGGTTGTTTACTACAGTCTAAAAACTTTTAAAGTGGAACATGTGTGACGTAAACAAAGAGAATTTTGATAGAAAAGGAAAGTGAAACTTTGGGTTGAAAAACAAGATTTTGATTGAAAAATTTTGTTTTCCACCTTCTGAACATCAAAGGTATATCAATTGGGTTAGGAAAAATTCCTATACACAAGTAAGATCTGGACATGTGGATGGGCGAAGGACAACATGAAATAACAACAACATCTGATGAGATGATATAACATTACAGATGAATGACATAACCCTAGACACTTGAATAGAAATCTCATACCACAACAATGGATTCATGTAACACATATTGTACAGATGAAAGTTTACTCGGTTACTCCAGGCCAAGATTAATAAGGACAACAGCAGTTGTTCCAGTTGTTCGAGTTGTAGTCAAGGTGTTACTCCTGATATTGAGCATCTCTCGCTCTCTGCTTATTACTATTGCATCTGAAGATGTAATAAGCAGTAAAAGAACATTAGCTAATCGGACGTAACTCAACCCATAGATTACCCACTGCGGAAGATACAAAGGGAAGTCTTGGATTATATAATAACAACACAATTCTAACCAGGATTCATATAACTAGAGCTCACCTCTTCCTCCACACTTATGCTCACCTTCGAAATTCATTGTTATTGTTGAAATAATTATCTGGTTAGCAGATGCCCGAGTGCGAGAGTAGTATCATTATTAGTATTACGTATATACGTGGTCCAGCGGGTGAACAGCTAGAGAGACTTCCAACATTTTATAGGTTATGCAATCTACACTGTAGGTACGAAAAACAGCTTTTTTACATGTACGTACATGCCGTACCAGTGGCAACGGAGTAAGTTAACATACAGGAGGGAGGCATTTTTACAGACAGAGACTTACGATTAGTAGCGTACTTACAGCTTCCCGAATTGCAGCTGCAGCTGGCTGGACCACAAAGAACAATGTTCACTAAACATATTCATATGAAATTATGTACATGTGTGTACATGGTTGAATGAAAGTCTCTAGCACACTTGATGATTTTTTCCTCATTCAGATAAGCCTTTTGGTATGGCTTTGCTTGCCTATCTATCTACATAATACGTCATGTCCATGAAAGTATAGACAGCTTTTGTCTCTATAATATATACTTTTATTTTTTAGCCTCGTTCCTGTGGACTTGTTCGGGGTGAGTTTAAAGTTTTCCTTCTTGCATGTATTTAAAGCATGACAGGCAGAACACAACTCCAGTGAATCATTTCGTTTTCGTGAATTGCAATCCAATCTCATTGTTTTCCTCCCTCTTCCTTCCGAATTCACTTACATTGTTGAGCGTGCATGTGTATGTGTGTGTGGTATTGATCCACGATAGTAGACCTGGACCAGACGATGGATAATTTTTATGGTACATACATATACTATCTCTCCTATTATAGAGTGCCATGTTGCGCTTCCAAAACCTAGATTATATAAAATAAAGCTGAGAGATCCATTTGTGTACATCTTTTTTGTCAATAGCAACAAGGAGAATTCCACCTTTGCGCTGTTGATTAGGGATGGAAGTACGCGACAGGAACAAGAGCATCACGCTAAATAGTTAATGAAGTAAAGAGTGCCATTATGAAAGGGAGCATCAATATTAAAGAAGCCCGTTCGAGCTTTCATGTCGTGCATATTGTCCATTCTGGCTTAAAATATAGCTCCAAACTATACACACTAGGTAGTGTATATGAATTTGTCATTGAGGAAACGAGGAAATGTGCGAAGCTATTTAAGTGAAAGGGTTTTAATTTTCCCTGGCATCTGCTTCTGTTGATGCGGCAGATTCTCAATATACTACACCAAATAAAATCTCATGAACTCTCCGAGTTTATTATTTCTCACCGTATAGTCTTCAGTGTGCTTTACTTCATAAAGGGATGCTTCCTACAATAGATATAACCTGTGTTTTTATGCCTTTCACTTCCTGAAAACGAAAAATTTAGTTATTATTCATACTCCGAAATCGTGCAATATGGCATGTCATGGTATTTCAACCCTCACATTCCCTCACACGATCATCACCAAGTCTTTTTTATACCGCTTTTTTACACAACCGGAGCATATAGAGCTTCCTTTCACTCGAGTCAGCTGTACTTACTGTCTATTAGCTACGTATGTATGTATGTCCAGTGTGTGAACTTGAGGTTTGTGAACATGTGAACTAAATTAAGCAAGATTGTCAAATCCGAAACTGTTTCCTACTCCCACACAACCCTCTTAAAGTTGCATGTATCATGACATGAAACTTACCAACTATCTGTTTTAACACGGACGGAATAATATATACATAGATTCTACTGACAATACGATTTATAAATGTCGTTTTTTAAAACGTACTATATAATTCGCTGTCATCTGCTCATGAGAAACACTTCAATACATGAGAATGTGAGGCTCCAGTATGGACTCTCGATACGTCGTGAGAAATTTGATATTGAGCTTTTATTCAACGAAAATGCAAGATCGGCAGGTACAATCTTTTTAACATGACAACTCTTCTCACATGTCATGTTTTAATATGATGTGGTTATGATTCCATTTAAAATTCTACTACAAGTATACGGTAGGCAGAGCAGGAGAAATCATCGGTAACAAAGAGCAGTAATTGTATTAGCTAAATAAAGGGAATTTTAAAAGCCTGGATACTTTGTACATTTTATTCAATGGCAAAACATATGCTGGTCACTAATTTTCCTTAATTGAAGGTGGTTGCTCCCACGAAGAATTATCCCCGAGTTTTAATATAGTTACTAGCGGATGCGTAGGACGTTTGTCAGTATTTCGCAAAGGCAAATCAAAAGCTGCAGATTCAGTTTACAGTACATCATTAATACATAGTTGCTTTCCTTTGGTCTTTTAATGAAATATCATTCCTGACCATCCACGGCGTGCGTTTATTCGTCCTCGATGAAAGATTTGTGTTCAAGTGGTGCTTTTAGTGACAAGTCGTACCCATTCAATCCAAAAGCTTGGAAAAAAGATATGGAATAAATGCATGGACAACCAGAAGATCCTAGCAAAGGGTATGCATTCTTGTATACACTGGATATCCACACTTGCAAGTGCATATGACTAATCCCTAGCTCACGTAATCACGCGTGGTTGACTCTGTAACACAAAGTAAATGGCGGCGGATGCGGATTCCTTTCTGCTCAATTAGTTGGACCCTTTGCGAGTCACAAGTTAATTGTGCCTCTTTACTAAGAGGAATTCAACTAATTTTGTCATTTTCTCTCTTGAATTGCTCTAATCAACATTATTCTATGTGAATGATTTGCTGCTATTGACTCTTCTGCGTTTCAAACTTTCCGTTATCAAGTTATTTTATTCCCAAGAAATTTCAAGTTGAAGGCTCACAGCTTTGATTCATATTATCAAATTACCAAGCAATACGGGGTATTTCTTGACGAATCTTCACGTAGATTCTACACAATTTCCTCATTTATTAGCCCTTTTGCTTATCAAACTTTATTCATCAAGGACTGTAGGATCTTTACTCACCGTAGAAGATATTAAATAATAATTAGTTACAAGTCACTCCGGCATTCAGAACTTTAGTGAAGATTCCGAGGGCAGATATGCTAATAAACAGAAACTGTAACACTGTAAGTGATAACTCACAGTCTCATTGTGCCCCATTACTCCCGCTGAAAATAGTGTACGACAGGCGTGTTTATCATACATACCTAGGTAGGTACCTATTAATAAGGTTAATAAACTTATACATATTAAACTTACCTATATGTAGGTATACGAACATGTAAAATAAGACTACCAAGTCATGTAAATTATGTTGAATGGTGATTATAAATGTCTTTGAATCAAAAAGGTAATTATTTTTAAAATTCAGATTTATCTATATTCATTATCACCTGTAGTAAGCCAAGGCACACATGTAAGGAACAGCAGCTGCTTCTTGTATGCTCGCGTCATTAAATAAGATACAACTAGGGAGCCCGCGGAATGTGAAAAGGTATACTTATCGTTAGTATACCTACAGTCAAGTCGCGTGCCTTCTTTTTGTACCCTGATCATGACTCCTGAGTGTACACATTATACGTGCTTAACAACCTTAAATATTGGGTTACATTACCTTTCTTTTCTTAAAGACTGGCACAGTCTCCTCACTTAAGATTATAAACTAGTACTATGGAGTGTAGAAACAAGACCACTGACTTTGATAAGCTCCTCAACCAATTCTACTCTCAGATAATAAAGATGCTGGTACATGGTCTGGTATAGATTTACCTTTGAATCTACCGTGAAATTACCATAATATAAAATGCTACATACCTATGTGCCCCTTGGTGCGACATGGATATTTCAGGATGCTCCAAACGTATATGAAATGGAGCTAAAAATAATAACATGAAAAAAAGTGTTACACACTTCAAACACAAATAAACTACAAATGAGTGACACGGAAAACTGGAAAGTTGTGTATGAGGAAGCGAGTGCAGTATAGATGTAAATAAAAAAAAAGTTAATACATTTTGGTCGTCGTGGTCCATCTAAATCCATCTGAATCCCTTGCCACCAATAATGCCTTCATGTACCATTAACAAGTTATACGGTATTATAGATGTCAAGCCATAGGAAGCATTAAAAGTCCAGCAAAAACTCTACAACACTCGTCTCTATGCGTATTTAGTTAGCTTTTGTAGTGTATGTATGTTGCTAAGCGGAATGGCAGAACATCTGTCGCTGATTGCCCTTTGATAGGCTTCTCTCTCTCCTGCTCTTCTGGACCCTGTAATGCTATGAACATTATACACTCGCTTTTGTGCACATTAAATGGACTTTGAATGGGTAAGTATAATTTGTTGAGGACATATTATTAAGCCGTACATTTTATGTAAGGAGCGTACCTTCGCGGAAAGTGTGCAGACCCCAGGAGGATCAGTAAACACACCTGCACATTTTCATTCGTATTACTCACACTACGATTGGGGACGACGCTCGGAATATAATATTAGTTTATATTTGTACAAGTATACTATATCTATTATATACATGTAATATATAGGTATCTATACAAATATGAGGAGTGAAACCTCATGCTATTTTATAGCCATAACCATGCACTATAGTAAGTGCTTGTGGGGAGTACATGTTTAAAAGCTAGAAATCTAACAGCACGAAGCAATGTTATCTTGCTTTGTGAGAGCAGTTATGTTATATAGTATAAAACCTTTTTTATAAAATCTATAATGGCTTAAAATGGGGATTGTGTGAATATACTATATGTATTTTTATACTTGCAAAGACCAAAGCTGTTGATTTTATCCGAGGATACGGGTCCCCGGTCATACACCCTTATCATGGTAATTTCAATTCATCTTCGGGCTTTGGCTCGAGCCAAAAATGCACGTGTGTAATTTATTTTTCTACCCAAACCTTTACTACTATCTAAGTATGTATATGTCTAAAGGGCATACGTATACGTACACCAAACCTGCTCCCTTTATTCGCTAGCCTTTGCACAGGCACATTTTTTCCTCCGTGAATTCAATCCGCTTATGACCTAAGGTACATTTCGATACACTATTTTAAGTAGGTATGTACACATGTGTACTGCAGTAGTTACAACAGATATATTTATATATATAGGACTCGAATTGTATACAACGTAAATTGAAGTCCGTAATAAATGCACACCTTGAATCCCCGTCAATGAAAAGTTTTAATGTGACGCCATACCCTTGCTTGATTTTAAGTGGGGTCTCTCTACACCCCGTAATTTTTACTACTACTGCACGCATTTTGTAATTCCGATGCATGAAGAATTTCAATCAGGTTGGGGTGAATGGTCCAGTTCTGTTTGGGTGCACTTTTCAGGATGCTTCGCAATGCAGCAGGGAAAGCTTTTCTTTGTTCACGCTGCTGCTGGGGTTGATTCTTCTATACCGCTTAATTCTAAAGAGTCGACGGCTGGTCCAGGAGGGTTTTATTCAGATTTGATCTCTTTGTTGGAAGTAGCACCTTCCTTCTGAAATGCCGATGCTATTAATATCAGAAAAATGCGCAAACCCTATATGTGTTATGTATTTGAATGCTGGATTACGGAGACAATAATGACCTGAGCGTGCCATGGAGTCATGCCGTCGTGTGTGTTTGTTATACGATCAGATGTTCTGGAATTTCTTTGTGGGGACCCTCAGTTAGACAGACATGTATCTCTGTCATTTGTATAGTTGAGGAACTTGAAAAGAGCGGGATCGCATCATATTTACATACGTGAAAGGTGTGTTGGTATTTTTAGAATCGACAGCAGACAGAGGAAAATAGCGCGCGGGACTGTCATACCTATATAGACAACAATCAGAGCTCTTGTCGTATATTTTTCAAAGCAATGCATGTAATTGTTGTGAAGGTAGATACGTATAAGTGCATGACAGAATTAAATCTGCTGGATTTCAGATTTCATACTCTATAATACACAAGGGCTATTGAGTGAAATTGTCCAGCAATAAAAGTTTGTTTTGAAAGTTGGTTTTGTATGAATTAATCGTAAGTGCTTTCTATGATTACTTATAAATATTGGATTGAAGAAACATTGAACCATCGGTTCAATGACTTGCTTGTTATAGTTTACTTTGATTGTAAGCTTGTTTACATACAACTGTACTTCTACAACAATAAACATTGTGTTGTGAGAGCGACTTGTAGCAGAATGCCGGAACAAATGTAATATTTGAACTGATTTCTAGTATTGGGAATAATTGTGGATTTGCACAACTTTGCTCGATTGTACATGATCAAATGTGTGTATAAAAATGTAAATATATAGATGCCTTGATTGTGTGTCACGACGTAACTTACAAATATATAGGAAATGAAATTATTATAAATATATCTAGGGAAAATATACGTCATACTGTCGACAACTGCACCTTTGTTCGCTTGATTGTTTAAAACAGCTGCGATTTCTCTCTACTTATGCTTCCAGTTTTGATTCAGACTTAGAGTTTGAAACTAAAGTTACGATAGGAAAAAGAATGGAATGAGGAAGAATTTTTGGAAAAGTGGGTCCCGTTAAAACTGAGCCATTATTTGCTGTAACATCATACCCTCAATTCTAACAGGGCTTCCCATCAATATATGAAAAGTTTAAGTTGCAAAGACTTGTTCAATAGGAACATTACATCTCTTCTACATCATGTCCTCTTTTGTTCTACAACAAACTTTTAACTTCTCACTATAATTCCCTTTGAATTTACACTACAAACAAACCCAAGATTCAATTATCGCACACGCGTTCCTATTTTTAGTGGTTTTGTCAAAAAAATCCTACCTTCCCAGCTGTACATTTTCAGGGGCTTGGCTGCTATGCAACAACATAAGCGTATGTATTTACATATAAGGTTCAAATATAAAATAAGTACGTAACGCTATAGATTACAATGCTGTCATAGTCATTGTACCAAAGTAATTACTCAAATGCTTAGTTCTTACATGCCGATACAAGCATTGAGTTCTAAAGCAATATGAGTACACAAAACAAAAAAATCACTTCCTAATTTAGAATAACTCTGGAAATGGGTCATTTATAACAACAAAAAGCACACAAGAGCACGCCAACTATACATAGGTAAGAACCATTTTTCAAAAAAGTTGGAAAACAGATCTCAAGTAAGTGGCAGCTGATTCCTTATTTTAGGAGGATTTTAAAGGGTAATTTATGACCGGCTGGTCTTACAACCTTTTGAGTGTCGACCACTTGAGAAGCTCCTAAGGGTTTTAAGCAAAATGCATGACACGAAGAAAAACTATGAAAATGAAACATTTCGGGATCTGCAATGCGAAAGTATAAATTCAAATGAAAAATTTAAATGTGTGCACTTGTTGCTATTTTATGAATGTGTGTGTATTGGTTTGACTATATGGTTCCAAACCCTTAGAAGCTATGATATGTTGAAAGATATGCTTTTCTTATTTGTGTAGTACCTGCAGTTGTTATTTTGAGTTTTAAGTAGCCTACATAGAGAGATTATCATGGTGGTAAACACAAAGAAGGCAGGGAGGGTAAAACTCATGATTACATCATAAAGATTTCTTTGTAACTTGATGTCAATATTAGGTGAAATCTCTTATTATAGTCCTCCTTTAGGGGTGTTCAGTTTCCTTTACAGAAATAAATTTTCCTTTTGTGCCTGACAAACCAGCCAACATTAAGGAAGGGAGGCAGGTTTAATTCCTGCATATTATAAGCTTTTGTGGAGCATATTAAGTAATGATACTACTGAGACGCGACGAAAGGGCCGATGAATTAGAGTCCACGAAATTTTTTTACGGTCCATGTATTACACCACCACTGTGTCAATGGTCTGATCTTGTTGTGCTCTACTCGGTGCCCACTATATACTCACCACATATAATATACAAACTTGAATGAACCAGGACACTTTCGTATATACGAAAGTGTGGATTAAGTTGCTGGAAATAACTTCTTTATATAGTATACAACATGGATCTTACATAACAGCGTGAAGTGTGTGAGATCTGTTAGCTATAGAAAATGATAGTAGGGGAAGCCCATGTTCTCAATGAATAAGGTGCTGGTAGGGAATTTCCTTTATAAATAAGAGGTACTTCACCTTACCTTTCCGGTTATGAAGGATCTCTACTATGTACCTCTGTCCTTTACTCTCATTCATGAAGCTGTTAAATCTTTTTCCTTTGCATCAACAAGTCTGTGGTGAGTACAAAGCTACTTACCAACTTACGGTAGGCTGCTATAGATTTGTATAAAGGCGTCGAGTAGATACCATAATAAAACTAGCAAGCCTGTGGTTCTTTTTAGAACGAAGATATTTATGGCTCTGAACAGTAACGAGGATGTGATGTTGAAAGCAATAAGAGTATCTAGATACTTATAAACTATTATACGTTTCATTTTCTTTTTACAGGTGCGTGTTTGTTCTGCTTTGAAAACATTCTAGATTATCGTTTAAGAACATTTGTCATTCAAAGATTGAGCATTATTACCAACATGTATTTTTATCACACATGCAGACGTTGAGGACTTATTCATTCGAATAGAATAGCTTTCTTTACCATGCTTTATACTATACTAAGTATCGTGTATTTTCTTTTATTACCATGTTTAACAATTAAACTTCCTGGTAGGTCGGTCTTTATCAACTTCTTATGGTCTCAATGTCCCCTACACTTCTCGTAACAAGTATCCTTCCTAATAAAAGAATGTTCTAACACAGCAGGTAGTATTTTATTGTTGGAATCCATTGGACACAATCTGCATAACATATTCAAATTGCTATATGTATAAACTGTTCATGGAAATCAATTTAATCATGTGTGCTTAACAAGGCATTGTATAAGTAATATCTTCTAATCCATTGAGTTCAAAGGATTTAATAGCGTCATTCGGTTTATCAATGCAGTTGTAGAGATTCGCTTTACATTTCTAAGTGTAAGTTTGAAGTGGTTTGAATCCATAAAGTTTCAATTTATGCATTCTAGGTTTAACGGCCTCATATTTTTTTACCCAACATTTAGGCAATCTAATCTGTGTTGTAAATATTGTAACCACAGAAATTTCTGAGAACCGAACAAGAAAAAAAACTTTTAAACATAGTTTCCTAAGTACATAAGTGATGAAAGCTAAACGTTACTGTAAAACTTGATGTACATAGGCAGGCACTTTTACTACTAATGATTTCGTAGTGGGCAAAGTAAGACTTCAGAGTTTACAAGAACTTTAACCAAAGTAAGTACATAGCTCTTGAAAGTTCCTCATGTTGTTCCGATTATATTACAGAAATTTCGAAATTTGTGGAGGATAGCTAAGGATCATTACATTGCATAGACGTTAACACGTACTACAAATGCGTTTACGCGTAAAATAGCATTCACATACGCAAATCAAAGTTTGTACAAGTTTTTTTGATATGTAGTATGAAAATAGTACAGCAAACTTACTAAGGTTCAAATATTACATGTGTCGACGAAATAATATTGCGAGTAAGGCGTGATATTTGGCTTTGTACTGTCTTTACCTATTAGCATCTGTTCAAAATGAAATTGAAGATTCGGTGTGGAATATACAGATACAGATGTGACATATAAGTTTGGCCAGAGAAATTATTATTTCGGGAGAGATAGACCGCTTGTACATAGCGAGCCATGAGAGGAGATTCCGTGTATTGTCTGAGGCTGCACATCCAAGAAGCCAATGGAGTATGTGAGCATTTGCCAGCGTCCCACCCGTATCTGAAGCGAGAGCCTATACCCAACTGGTGGATCTCACAGGATTGGATGACTCCAGTGGGGCTTGACTGGGGCGTCCGAAAGACCGGCGTTCCTCAGGCTGAGCTACGCCGCGCACTTCTATATAGAGAAATCCTGATGTATCTCAACCCCGAGTCTCACCAACCACCACCACCACCACCACCGTGCAAGACCGAGAAGAAGCCAACAAGCCCGAAAAAATTGTCAGAGTAAAAGCTTCCGAATTTGTTCATCTGAAATCAGTCATACCTGGACTCCACTCGCGTAAACACCACTTTTGCTCCGCACTATCTCTATACTTCTCTTCATATCTCTACACTACTAATACTACACCTTATCTAATAAACACTCACCTTGAGACAACTAAAATTAAAAACATACATTAAAAAGACGACAAAATTAAAAGTGCAATCATCAAGAGAAATAAAGTGCAATCAACGGTATATCAGTTAAGATACAAAAGCAAATAACCTCAATTAAAGACTTAATTTGTGTCCCCTTTAAGACAGACGTTAGTGGCCTACGAGTACGAATAAGTTACAAGTATATACATAAGTAGTCTCCAAACAGTTATCATTAAGTCATTAGTCCTTCATCTAGTCCTCAATAAGTGTAAAGTCAGTTCTAAGAATATCTAGTAATAATAATTTGTTTGTTTGTGGGCAAAACAAGTAGTTAGGAGTAGTCTTGTCAAGTTTGCATAACCAACTAGTCTAAATAATACGTCAGTAAGTGTATTTAATTATAGTTTTATCTCTTTAAGTTCAAATAACTTTCCCTGTACAGTTATTTAAGTAAGATAGTTTTAGTCACACACATTCCCTCAGCATAAGTCAACCCGCTGCAGGGGAATGTGAGCTGTTGTGGTGAAAGGTGTCAATTAGTCAGTCAACCCTGTCATTCGCCTACAGAGCTAAACTTCTTGTCAAGCTAATCTAGTCGACATTCGAATACACAAAGTGTTTCACATACTTATATATAGTCAAGATCAAGTTTCCAAGTGAAGACACCACGTCGGAACGCCATTAGTCATTGCAACTTCTCAAGATTCTGGTCAAGCGTCTAATCACGTGCCCTTCTGGTCTACCCTTTCACGATTACTCCACTAGTCATCTGAATAGTCCTGTTGCAACTTGTCAAGTAAACATTAATTATAATTATCTGAGTCATTACCATAATAAAGATAATATCTAAGTCAAAAAGAGTTTCCAAAATCTAGTTATCATAGTCAGTTCAGTAACTAGTCATCCTTCGGGAAGAAGCTTTTAGTCGACTCCTAGTCACTTTAACTTTCTCATCTGGTCATTGTTCTAGTACATTTCCAAGTCAGTAAATATTAGTCATTTCATTCGAGTCAAAATTAAAAATTTCTAGTCTAGCGCTAATTGTGCGCATAAGTCAATAATTTGTGAATACTAGTCTTCTATAGTTGTGAGAATTAGTCATATTTAAAAAAACTAGTCTTGTATTTGTAGACACTAGTCATATTTAAAAAAACTAGTCTTTTATTTGTAAACACTAGTCCTATATAGTCGTGTAAACTAGTCGTATCTGACGAAAAAGTGTCAGAAGTTGCATCTGTGTGCAACGTTTTAGTCATATTGTAATAACTAAATTGGTAATATTAATATAGTCCGTTGCAAATGCGACAGAGTCATTTAAGGAGAAAAATTCTTTGAAAAGAGAAACGATCTAGTCGTAGACCTTGAAATTACATTAAACCTAGTCTAAGCTCACTTTCATTGAGACCAGATCGATTTTAGTCAAGAATTAGTCATCCTCCCACTAATGAATAGCAAGTCAAGTGTAAAGCTAGTCAATATACTTTAAGTAAGGAGCTTACATATCACTCAGGAGGTACTCAAGTACATCTTTGTCAAGCAACATACATATATTTGAAGTCGACTGTAAAAATTTCCACCCTCCCCACATTGCAGTAGAATAAAAGTATGGGTATGAGCAATAACAACGTATGACAAGGTGGAACGAAACCTCTGCTTAGGTACCTTTGCCTTTGGTTTCCACGGCATAATAGACTCACTCTATCAAGGAATGATTCATGCGTCCTGAGTAAAGGCATTACAGGTACACACACTCACACACACCGTAATTCCGATAAGACCGTCTGATAAATCTAGATGTGTGTAGACTAGTCATACGATTTACAGTGGTGTATGTAAGAATAGCCTGGAAACCAAGTTAACATAACTGAACACACAGTCCATATAAACTTTCTTGTGTGCACACGGCAGCACAAACTAATAGTGGTGATATATGTAGATACATACACAGAGGAGAAACTTCCCCTTCCTTATTTTTGAAGAGGTTGCAGAACACGTAACAAAGAGTTGTGTACTACCTGCTAGCTAGCAAGTAAAACCACCCTAGTCGGTTCCTAAATACTACGAGCGAGAGAAAGAGAGAAAGAAGAGGAGAATCGACAAAATATTGAGAAACGAAACAACTGTTTGTAAAAAATGATTCACCTGTACTTCTGGTCTCTGTCTGAACGAAAATTACACTATCGCTGTTACTATCGGTGTATTGAAGCAACAAACCCGGATTGAATCAAGAAAAATCCGTGTGAACTGTACTGTAAAACGTGACCAATCGGCGTTTGATCCCTAGTGTTGCAGTTTTAGTACTAGGTTAGATTAAATTGCCAAGAACAAGCGCTGAACAAGAAGGAAAACTTATTAAGCTTAGGAGGTAACAAGATTCAATTTGGTTCATCTTTTATTCGCTTATTATTGGTACCTAAAGCGGATCTCGACATATTTCCACGTATACACTGATGATTCACCCGAACAGAATCTGAACGTCAGAAAAGGGTCAAGAAGAGAGCATGTATTAGCAATTCGTACATGTAACGTTGCCTAACTTTGCAAAGAGCCGTACGCACATTACAATATACGACACAAGATTCCATCAGTAGCTCTGGATTGCAAACAAGTTAGGTGAGCACTCCTTGCCTTACATCATCGGGAGACACATTGGCGTCCAATTCAGGACCCAGCCCCAACGAAGGCATAAACGTTTCATCAGAGTGAATTCCTGGAGCCGGACAGCAGGTTCTGAAGCATGGAAAAGTTATCTTCGGATATTTTCCTCTCACCTTCCGGTGGTTCCTGTCACAATCGGTCCCCCTACTTTTCTGACCTGTCTACTATTGCTGCCCTTGGAATGGCAAGTCCTCCAATACATCCAGCTCTATACCATTGGGCAAAGATGTGGAAATCAGCAGGATCTGGTTACGATCTCCCCGGATTATCTCCCATTTCGCCGGTCCAGAGTGTACCTCTGGCACTTACCACATCTGTAAAGAGTATATCCAACTCAGCTTTCTCTCCAGTGTCACCCAAGTCTATCAAGGATTATTTCCCTCATCAGGCATCTATTCAAGATTTGACAGTATTAAAAATGCAACAGCTGCTCCGATCTCCAACATACCTAAGCATGCATACGAATAGCAGCGGTATCGGCTTATCATCCGAGTCAGCATCACTTCCCACTAGTAGCCCGCAATCTCGACCAGTCAGCCCTGAGACAGGCTTGGATCTCTCCGTGAAGATCCCACCACCAACTAAAGTTAGTCCTGTGGCAGTCAACTATAGTAATTCCATTGAAGGAGTATCGGCATCCCGCAAGCGCCCACTTCAGGAAACTCCGGAGCAGCCAAAGAGTCAACGAAAGTTGTCCCTCCTCAAATCCGACAAGCATGAGGTAAAGGATTTTCTTACTACATATAGCTAAATCCCTGCATTTGCTTGAGTATGCATACTGGTAAAATGTATAGTAGCGGTAGGTCAGAGAGGGAAGTTGTCTGAGTACATTTACTATGTTGTTTGCATGAGTATTTTACAGTGCTTTGAATGTGAGAAATTCTTCAAGCCTGCATGCGCATACTTTATCGTATCAGTCCCATTCAGTTTGATCCCATTCATGCCTTGGCATTGAGAGATAGCTTATTTTTTTAGCTTTTATGATCATATTAATAGTGCAATCGTAATTATTTTACTTTCTATATATGACATTATTTTCATTGTTGTGCATCTTGTTTGTGGATAATAGCAGGTGGCCCAACAGATCACTCCTGAAGGTGGGAAAAAATCACAGAAAACTCCACTCAAGAAAACAAAGGCTGTGCGTCGTTTGCAATTTGATGAGGACAAAACATCTCCTGTTTCTGGCACAATCATTCGTGACATTGAATCTGTGAGAGATTTCCAACAAAATAATAAGGATGAGAAGTATGAAGAAACAGCACTTGGCCTACAGGTACTTATTTTCACCTACTTTTTACTTCACTAATCTACTATCTACATAAAATGGTATAGTACCTAAGGACTTCATGCTAAATTGTGGAATGCATTAATTATCCTCTCCCTAATCATCGTGAGCAAAAATATGTTTTATACCAAACAGGTTAGAACCTTGAGACATTCCTGAAGCTTGGGTACCCAGGATAAATATTTGTGCATATTTACATGCTTATAATGTCATATCTGAATAATTTTATTAGGTTACTCGCCGAGGTGATATTGATCCTGCATTTAACACGGTTGAAGTAACGGATGAAGCTAGAGAAGAATTATCTCGAATTGAGAATAAAATTGGTGCTTACGTCTGCCGCCTTTGTCAGGAAGAGTACGATGATGCTTTTGGGCTTGCTCGTCATCGATGTGCTTGCATTGTTCATGTAGAGTATCGCTGCCCCGAATGTGATAAAGTCTTCAGTTGCCCCGCTAACCTAGCTTCCCATCGCCGGTGGCACAGGCCGCGTAATAACCAACAGGGCTCAAAAAAGAATGACAAGAAGGGTGGCGGTGCTAACAAGCCTTCAAAAAGAAAGGCATAGGCCACAAAGATGCAGATATCAGACACTTCTTCAGAGAATTCTTTCCCGGAAGACAAAAATAACAATAATCAGGAACACCCCATGGATTTGGTCACTGCAGGTAAGAAATCGTTAAATCTAACTACCTATACTGCACGTAGATTTAGCATACTACATTTGTGCATTTACATATGTATAGTTGGCAATATTAGAAATCCTCAAGCATATACATTCTATGCATGAGGGGATGATGAAACTTGAGACAAGGTTGTATTCTAAGGCATAGCCTCCAAATACGGAAGAACTGAAATAATGCATTAACTTTGAGAAAAAACGTGGGCATAGGATTACAAAATAATGTTACGAATCTATGACTATGAGACTAATTGGTTGTCCGTCCATTTTTGTTTGTGGCAACAACAGGAACAGCAGGACTTATTTCCCCCGACTCTCTCATTGCCAAGCTGATGGGGAGTAACCTGAGTCCGGAGGAGAAAGCCGAATCAACATGTGTAATTTGCCGTCGAAGCTTTGGTCACCCCAAATTGTTGCAGACTCACTTGTCATCTCACCTTACCGGCATCCCGTTAGTTGGTTCCTCATCTCAAGACATGATGCTTGAATCCACAACATCTTTACGTCGTAACAACAACGGCAGCAATAACAATAATTTGATGTCGCCAGGTATTTCCCCTCAGATTATGTCTCCCATTTCACCCCTATCAACCACCTCATCTAACAATACTGAGTCTTTGAGCTTAAGCATCAATAAGCAAAGGGATTCCGATGATGAGTCTCTATATGATTCTACTCTCCTTTATAAGAACAAATTGAATCGGCGACGAGAATCTAGTCCTTATGATTCAAACGGGAATGCAAATCTGCTATTAAAGGTCAAGCCAGAGCTATACCCATGTGCTTTTTGTCCAACAGTATTTTCTGAAATGAATGGTTTAGCCAAGCATATTAACTTAAACCATGGTCACCTAACGATTGATACGGCAGTTGCAGCAAGTCACAATCTCAAGTTGCAATCAGCGCTCCGTTTGGTTCAGCAAAGCTCTGGCTTAACCTTCCCCGTTCCTCAGCGTACTTAGGAAATGGGGTTTTATTAAGGTGATTTGCTAGATGTAGTGGTTAATAACTATAGCATAGATGACTGCAAGTATAGGTTTATATAACTACGTCATATTAAAAAGCTTTATAGTGTTGAGTGAACGTGTTAGTCGTGGTGTCTAGTCAATTATCATGTAGGGCAGGGCCTAATTTAGTCATTATTGTAAACTGCTTTCCTACAATAAGTCAAAGAGTGTTTGCTAGTGAATTTGAACCTCATGATTTTGTGTGCATTTACCAATGTCGTTGTGCACATTTTAATACTCTTAAGTTTGGAGCATGGGGTCAGCTTTTTAGCTTTATAGTTATATTCGTCATATTGTTGTGTTACAATCATTTACAATGAAAACCGAAATCTCATCCCATGTTTTTGGTCTTTGTTTAAGGTTTTCATTGTGTTTTTAGTCTGTTGTGCAATATTAGTTTGTAATAGTGGTGGAAGTGAGCTTTAGGGAAACGTTGATTTTAGTGTGGGTTGTAAAATCAACCCTAAAATTTTCGTTTCAGGCTTTAGTTTTTGTCGGTCATTCGGGTTGTTTTAGCTTCGGATTCACGGTTTCACGTGTTACTATTTCTTTTCATCGTGTGGTGATGTTCATTGTCATTTTTCACAGCTTTCCGTATAACTTTCTTATCTTTGTACTGATGTTCAGATTTCCATGTTTGCAGGGTTGTCATATAAACTATAGGTCCATCTTCATATCCGTTCCTGTAGCACATTTTTTCCATTCATGTTTTATCTCAGGAGGTATAATTACTTTCATCTTCAGTATCATTGTCCGGTTTTAGCCCGGTTCAGGTATGATTCCATTTCAAATGTTGTATCTAATGTAAGTAGCAGTATGTGTCATATAAAAACTCATTGCAAATGTAAGTAAGGCATAATAATATGTTAGGTTGGCATACAGAGTTGGTTATTCAAAATTATTTCAAAATAATGTATTGGTTGATTCATGGCAGAGTTGTCAAACTTTGTCAAATTCATGCATATAAGGTAGACAAACAAGAAAGGCAATATCCGGTACAATATTTGTATAGCCAGTTTGAGAAAAATTAGTCTTTTAAGGTTGTAAACCTTTAGTCAATGTTTTAAAAATTTGAGCAAAAACGTATCTGTAGGACATTATTTACTTTGCATATTTTGATTGTATAAAATTATTCAACACATTGTAAATTTTCATTTGCTATAAATGCAGGTACAAGTATACGATGAGTATTTTGTAAATACGGAGTCAAGGGATGGAGTAAGCCTCAAACCATATGAGTTGGGCTTGAGTGGAAATCTAGTCAAAACTGTAGACAAGCAGACAAAGCTCTCAACCACGTTGACAGGAATTTTGATCTCATGTCTCTGCTTATGTAATGAATGTGTTAGTGTTAAGGATTTTATATGTATGTATTGTAAGCAGCTGAAACTGCATTTACTTTAACTGAATTAATGTTTTTCTATTGAGCTTTTTTTTAATTTCATGTGTTGTCCTCATTAGATTGTGCTAGTATGTCATAATATGTATGTGGTGGCATGTTTTGTCTGGTACTGTAATACCTACAAGAGTATTTTTGTTTTGACTTGGTTATCTCCAACAATCTCGGCATTTAATTGGCTTAAATGTTGAGGCATTTTGCTTAGTTTTATTATCTTTGTAAAGTTTTAGCTATATTTTAATTAATTTTTAAATGTATACTTTTCGTATTTCACCCCATTAACAATAAATTTTAAATATAATTATAGATGTATTCAATTTAGATTAAATGTGTAAAATATCGTCGTGTAATTATTAATTAATTTTAGTAAAGCCTATTCATAAGTATAGCTTATATACTTCCGTAAGGAAATATCACTCTGGTAGTGTACCCTCATGCCAGTGTCATGCCGAGATTGTGCAGTATTTGTGTCAAAAGATTCCAACCAGTTATGTAGATATGTATGTATACTACATGGTGAATCATGTTTGAATGTAATAAATTGTAAGTATTATGAACTATGAAGTAGTGGTTAAAATGTAAAAATAACACATTAAATTTGTATAGAATAACTGTTGCTACTTTGTAGGATCTTATAGCATAGAAGAGTTGTAATATTTGACTTAAATTAGTATGTACTTAGATGGAAAACAATATTGGATTTCATGAAAATTCCTTAAGACGTATAAACTTGAAGATTTGGTCGATAAATAGCATGCTTGAAATGTTAAACAAATTAAAATATTATTATACTTAAATATAACTATATTCGACGAATTCCAAAACGCTGAAATTGATGACGAGAAATTGCCAAAGTGTACAACAGTACGAAAAAGAAATTAATGTTACATAAAAATCGGAGTAATTCGGTATTTTGGTGTTAAATGTGTCAAAATTTTATAAAAATTACATTTTAAATTGTGACCATTAGTGTTACCCATTCCATTACTAAAATCTCTGAAATTGTATGTATATATGTGTAAAAATAAATAATATTGAAAAATACTTTTGGGACGTGTTGTTGTAAAGGGGGCTGACTACAGACAACGAACGTAGACTGAATGATTTGCATTAATCACACGTAGTAATTTTTTCTAGCTACTTAAACTCTTTACTTTATTTATGAGGCATACACAGTGTAGGCGTTTACCAGCAAAAATTCTTTCTGCGAATGTGGATAATATTCATTATCGGTTAATGGCATTATTCATGTACATTTAGTCATCTCATATGAAACAACTGCCGTATTCATCATCTCTTCATTTTGGAAGCTATGGGATTTTGGTATCAGATCTTCTACTTCGATCTTTGCACCATCTATGGAGTATTTCAACGTCTCACCGTGCCCCACTTCATCAACGTTTGTTATCTTCACTAATCGCTATACGAACTTTTGTACCGCGTACAAATATTAGGTTTTTTAGACTTCTATATAAGTAAGTATAGCATCTGCTGCTAATTTCCAGGTTTGCCCTGGAATCGGAAACTTTGTCCTCTCAGCCATTTAAAATGTTATGTAATTATATAATAAATTTGTACCAAAATAAATTAAATTAATTTTTTGTAAAAAAAAATAAAATTGATTATGCTCTACTTTTCCAAGTTTTTTTAATATCACGATACCTAATTTAATATTACTGGTATTAGGCGTCGAGATTTAAAGAAAATTCTTAATTTATCATGACAGCATAGTAGTTCATTCGTTTGATTTTGGTTAGGCATGGGTTAGTTAAAATGGCTTAATGGTATAGGAGTAGCTATGCAGCTGTATGTAGCAGTTTTGAGAACACTTCGTTACTTCCTTCCAGGTAAGTATACCTGGAACTATTAAATTTAGGAAAGAAAAGTAGGTCGCAGATAATATAGTAGTAAGAAAAGAAGACAAGAACGGAAGTATTAAATCTTGAGATTAATAATGTTGGAATAAAATTGAATTCAAGTAGTCTACCTCAATCTATTGATTTGCTGTTCATTTGCAAATAAACTGCAACTGTATATTAAATTTGTCTTCCAATATACATTTCACACTCTAAAATGTTGCCCTAATAAAAAATGCCTTTCGCTTATAGGAAAAATACATTAAATCTTATATCTAACTAGAAATTTGCAAATTGGATGTGGGTAGAGATAGAAATGAGTTGTATAAAAATAAGTCAATTAATCTAGTCTAAGCCTTGGCAAAGCTAGAATATGGTAGTCTCCCATTAAGAAATCCTGAGTCAAGTACCATGGAAGATATTTTCAAAATTAATAAGTGAATAAAATCCAAGTTTTATAAATTTGCCCATCTGGAACAAATCTAAAATGAAATTAATAAAAGAATCAGCAGGTCTACTTGGAAAGTTAGCAGTGACAAGCCAGTATTACAAAACTCAACCCACAAAAGGTTTGGTATGGTTTCTGCATGGCACGTGTAAGTACTTTACTTGATGAATCAAGGAAAGCTAAATGTAGCTTAAAATACTTAGTAATTGAAAAAGGAAATAAAAAATGAAGATGATTAAATTTTAACTACATAATACATAGGCGATAGTGGCCCAGGACTGCAAAGCTGGCTACGAACGCTACTTCACCAAGATTTTAACTTTTATAACCAGCAAGATTTACGTAACTAAACATGCGATTTCATGTATATGCAATTAATACGGGTAACATGCGTTTGGTACAATCGACTAAAACTCTCCCCTGATTTTCCCGAAGATTTGGGATCCATTGAGCGAACGTCCCGAAGCTTGGGAAAACTCATTATAGAGGAGTCAGAAAGACTAAAAATTCCACTGTCAAAAGTAGTTGTTGGTGGATTTTCACAGGGTGGGAACATGGCTCTCCATTTGGCATACCGACTGTATCCTGAAGTGGCGGGTTGCTTTGCCCTCTCATCCTTCCTACCTCCTGACTCTCGAATTTATCATGTAATTCGTCTTTGAAAAATTCCAATATCAACTAAGAATTTCGAACCCACCTCTTGCAACACATTCTTATCACCAGCAAGTTTATTACTTTTCCGGATCCAAAATCAAAAATATTTTATCCAGAGATTCATGTTATACCTACAGTTTATGCTTATATACTGATGTTGTATGTACACACATGGTTATAGGAACATGTTGTATAGTATATCGTGGCTTTGGAATTATAATACTTTATCCAAACTCTATTAGCATTCCTTCCCTGTGGTCTTAAATTTGTATACGGTCAGATATGATGATCTACTGCATATATGCACGAAACAATATAAGTTCTGAACATACATGAAAAACCTGTATGCCGCTTTAGACGGCGTCAAAATATTTTTATCTTACACTATTATACTACTAACTGTGTAAGGGACCTCTACTATATTGATTGCAAAAGCACTAAAACGTCAACTACCTAGAGAAAGAAATGCAGTTTGGTGAGGAAATAGCTGAAAGTGATTATTTTTCTCACCCAAAATAGAGCTTGGAAAAGATGACGGAGTCTATTCCAGGGGAAAAATCCAACACTGCCAATGCTTACAGGAAAAATGAACCTACACTGGAATCCCAATCTCAGGCTTTCCCTCAGAATCAAATTCCATTCTCCAGCTTACGCAAGTCGGGCAAATTACATTTTCCAGTGCAGCAACAGGAAGCTTCATCGGGAATGAATGTCCCTACATTACCTTCAAACATATCATCAGAGCAGACAACCGCAGCAAATCAAGTCAAGCTACCTCCCCTCTTTATGAGCCACGGGACACACGATCCTTTGGTGTTGCACTCTTGGGGAAGATCCACTTTTAGGAAGTTATTGGTAAAATTATTTTGTTTTTATTTTGATTTTGTTTGAATTTCTTAGGATGGGCGTTGTGAACACAGAACTTCCGATATTTTAGTCATGTAATTTCCTTATATTCTATCATTCTAAACACAGGATCACGGAGTACCTGGACACTTTTACACAGTTCCCAAACTCGAACATACTATGAATCACTTACAACTACATGTGCTACATAATTGGATAGATGGGATTCTTCAAGACAAACCCAAGAATAAAATAAGTAAGGATAGCATGTACGGGGGCCAAAATAAGCGAATGTAACGATGTAATACAACCGAAATTATTCCAGTAGCTTTTTTAGAAAATAAAAAATATAGCAAAATTATACGAAATACTTTATACATAGTAATCAAATCATTTCACTGGGCATTGACTTGTATTTTGTAATATTGCCATGATTATTTTTCCAATTTATTCGAATGACAATGACAAAATTATTTTAATTATTTTAAAATTATTATGAAGAATTGTAGTTTGTTGTCTAGGTTTCGCTGAGACTACTGTGAATCAAATTTATTAACAAATTATTAAAAATTTTGGAACTGCAAAAAAATCCCATGATAAAATAATTTACGTGGATTTTGTTTCCTTTCACCACATGAAATGAAAGAAAAGTACTATATAGGCGATAGGCGACACACTGCACAAAGGCACACACCGCCAAAGCACTTTCACTTTTAATAAGGAGACGCAGACGGAGGAGAAGCGGGGCAATCACCAACAAGCGAAACGCTTCTTGTTGCTGTCGTTTCCTTTGTCTTGTACAATAATTAGTAGTACGTAGGTATTTAATATTTTAGAATTAATTTAATCAGCCATTACATAAACCTGCAGCAGTACAAATCTTAATAAGGGTACAAAAATCAACAACAGCAATAAAATACAAGCTCAGCGTTATGCTGCCAATAGTTTTTCATACAAATTTGTAGTAATTTTGAAATCTAAAGCAACAACAACTCAAAATGTCAAGCAGAGGCAACAATGCCATGAGCCCTACGACTTCTGAAGTTAATGCTTTAGAAAAGAAGGGGTATGTCATTTTAAGGAAAATTGGTCAAGGATCCTATGCAACAGTACACTTGGCAGAATACAGTGAAGGAGGTCGGCATGTCAAGCTAGCTTGCAAGATTTTCGACAAAGATCGAGCTCCCAAAGATTTCTTGGACAAATTCTTCCCACGAGAACTGGACATCCTAACGAGGATAGAGAATGCTCACATTATACAAGTCCACAGTATCCTTCAACGGGGACCCCGAGTTTTCATCTTTATGCGCTATGCTGAAAACGGAGATATGCTCGACTTTATTAGACAAAATGGCTTAGTCCCGGAAAGGCAGGCGAAGATTTGGTTCCGTCAAATGGTCCAAGGACTTCAATATTTGCATACTCAGAACATCGCTCATCGAGACCTCAAGTGTGAAAATATACTTTTGTCCCGACACTGGAACGTAAAACTTGCAGATTTCGGATTTGCCCGTTTCTGTGTGGACGGTGATGGTAAATACGAGCATGAAACTTAACATAATTTCAATGCTACAAATTGAACATAGGGAAGGTCATAAGCTTTCCCTTTTTAAAAAAACGTTGCATTTTCCATCTTCTTTTATGTCTTTCAATAATTGGTGAATCAAAATTACTATAGGAAAACGAGTACTCAGTCAAACATATTGCGGGTCAGCTGCTTATGCTGCTCCAGAAGTCGTTAGTGGTACCCCCTACAATCCCAAACTAGCTGATGTGTGGTCGCTTGGAATAATTTTATACATCATGGTAAATGCCACAATGCCGTTTGATGACTCGAATCTTAAAAAACTCTTGAAGGACCAGCTTGCACGTAAGTGGGACTTCCGATCACGAGTCAAAGATGTTCTCACTCCCATCCTCACCAAATTGGTCCGCGACATCCTTGAGCCCGACATTACTCAGAGGATCACGCTGGATCGAATCTCGACCCATGAATGGGTTAAACGGGAATCCCATCCCATAAGTGGACTTGCTAATGAGGTCTCGGAAGCAAGCCACTCATAATACACAAGCGAAAAATGTAATCATATTTCCAACATTCCCACTCCCCCGTTGAAATCGCCAGACTCTGAACTGCATTTTTTGAATATCATAACATATACTCCTGACCCTGACCGTCGTCAATATTCAATTGATTCCAAAGCATTAAAATCACCACAGTATATTTTGGTCCGTGTAACAACTGACCTCCAATATATTCAATGTCAACAGCTACTAGCATTGTCTGTACTAAATTACTCAACGAAATAAACAAATTGACTTGTAAATTGGTGGCCCTGCTAATGCATGATTATGTGTACAGTAAGTGTAGATTCATCTTACAGGATACTCCAAGCTTTAAGGAACAATTAACGATTTTCACTTTTTATTGCGTCTATTGGTTTCATCAATACTTTAAACTAAGGTCTAAATGACTATTCATGTGGCATAATTACAAGAAGTACTAGAAAGATGAGACATTTCTATTCGCGGGGAGAAATTTGTCCTTTAGATTTAAAGGGAGGCAGATTCAAGAGCCTACATAGTCCAAGTCCGACCAATCCTAAAATCAACAATGCAATGCATTTCATTAAGCTGCAATACCAAAGCCGATATTTAATTACACACTTGAGACACTTGTGTGAATATAAAAAGTTTACCTGTTGACACCGCACCAAGAATGACTTTGCCCATCCTGGGTTGTTTCTGAGCATGATAGGCAACATAAGCTCCAGCAAAAATAACACCGAACCCAGAGGTGAGTCTACACTCCCAACAGTCTTCAGATTTGGTTGTCATACTGGACATTTTAAAATCTTTAGAATAATTTGTTGTAATCTTCCTGTTTCTATATTATATATCTCGACCTAATAAATTCAATTCATTCAATATTCTATATCACCTCCAGGTCTTCCATAAACTTTTACTAACTGAAAGCTGACACAAAAGTTTATCTGGCAAATATATTACTCCTATATTACTTCAATTATTGTAACGGCATTTACCAACTAGATGCTAATTTGAAATATAAATCCTACAAATTATTGCTTAGATTTAAAGGCATATTCTGTATTCGTAATTTTATATTTCTTCATAATCCAATCAGAATCTTTCATAGCTTGCTGGATGATCATTTGAATTCTCTCAGTATCCGACTCATCCGCATGTTGGTTGAACCCTTGACGAACGATATGCTTGTAATATTGTTGTGTGTCTTCAGTTGGTAGTAACTGACATCGACGGTACAAAAACCGGAATAGAGTTTTCGGCGTATTCACGCTGGCTGCTTTTGTCGAAAGTAACGCCACAGTTGGGAACACCATTACGAGTGGACAACTACAAAACCAAAAGATACAGATTAATTAATGTCATTCTTACATAATAACTAATTAAAGCCGTACCCTTTCAATATTAAAATATATTATTACAATCATTTAAATATTTTATTTAAATAAAGTTATGCATCTAAATATTACAACAAAAACAAAATAAATATACAAATTTATTACAAAATAAATACAACATAAATACAAAATAAATACAACATAAATACAAAATAAATACAACATAAATACAACATAAATACAAAATAAATACAACTTAAGTGCAAAATAAATATAACGGAATTAATATTAATGACCTGTCTGACCTGACCCAGTAAAATGACAATATGACCCAAGAAGGTTTCTACAACATCTCCGTGAAAATATTCGTTTCGATGAAATTCATATTTGACGACGACGACAAATGAGAATGCGAAATGCGAAATTGCGAAATAGAAGTTGGATAATATTTTTCAAAGCAATAAATTGTACCGCCACAAACCCACATGACGTTTCAAGAACCATTCAGAACGCATTGGGAAGATTCCTGGTCCCAAAAGAAATCCAACGCTTTTTCCACATTTCCAGAAGGCATGGTGGGCCTGCACGTGGCAAAAGAAGATCTGCTGAAGAACTTTAACTTTATTTATTATAATTAGTAATATACTTATAATCAAATTAGCTTTATTTATTGAAATTAAGTAATTATCATTATGTCAGGTAAATAATAAATTCTTTTTAAATAATAATTATGATACAATAGATTTATACACAGTAGTCAACATGCACGTTGTTTTGATAAATTATATTCAATATTAATTTTGTATTAATTTTTATTCATCTTTTACTCATTCTGTATTTATGATGTACTGTGAATTTTAGAAAATCTGGATTTATTGATAATCAAAGATCAAAATCTTTTATGATTATTATTTTTGGTGTAGAAGATTTTTAATGATTCATTATTCCTATTTCAGAGGAAGAATACACTTCTGAGGAGGAACCTCAGGAAGAAGAGGAACTCCAGGACGAGGAGGAACTCCAGGAAGATGAGGAACCTCAAGAAGACGAGGAAATTGAGGAGGAAGACGAATCCCAGGAAGAGGAGGAACCTCAGAAAGAAGTTTCAGGCTGGGCAGATGCTATGTCTAAAATTTTAGGAAGTAATAAACCGAAGAAGAAGAAACAGCTTATACTTTCTAGAGCAAAGAAAGATTATGAGGTTAATAGAATTAAATTTAAATTATAATTGGTTCATTTGTTGATTCTTTGATGATGTTATAAGTTATCCCTGGCTTAAGTCCATGCTGAAAACTACAAGTCTGAAAAAATTGCCCGGATTTCGGGAAATTATCGGATATTGTATGTGCTAGTTGTTCGTGTTTTTAATTTAACTTTATTATTGTTTCCCCAAAAGGTAAGAAAACCTGTGGCAGAAAAAAGCCGCGACACCATTGAGGTTGTATCTACTTCAGCGGAGAATGAGAATGGGGAAGAAGATGCTCAGGTGGAACCAAAAATAGTGAAGGTAAAGAAAACTCCTAAGGTTGGGGCCAACAAGCGGAAAAAAGTTGACGAGGAAGAAGATGAAGAACAGATGTCTTTGAAGAGAAGGAGAAGATTGGAACTTAAACGAAAAAGATTGGTAAGAAATACTTAGAGGAGTACTTCTTCAAGTTTTAAAATAGAAATGTAAAGAGTTCTTTGTCTCTTTGATGATGTTATAAGTTATCCCTGGCTTAATTCCATGCTGAAAACTAAAAGTCTGAAAAAATTATTCGACCTTTGGGTTGTAGGACTTTGTTAATTTTCTGCTTTTATTGATGTGATGATATTATTTTTTCTAGCAAAAAGAATGGGAAAATCTCAACAGGGTTAGACCGGATATAACTAAAGACAAAGAAGCTGAACGAAATTTAATGAAGATTGCCACAAAGTAAGTTTGTTATAATTCGTTATTAATACGGCTGCTTTAAAGTAAATAATGAGCGTTCTAATGACATGTGATTAATTTTTGTAGGGGCGTGGTTGAGTTATTTAATGCTGTAAATATACAAAAGAAAACCCTGGGTGGTAGAATACGGCAAGCACCTAGATCAGAGTTCAAAAAGGATAAAATATTAGCGGAAGCTAAGGACTTATTTGAGGATGCTATGGACGTGGTACAGAAAAAGAGAAGATCGAGATAGAAATATTTAAAAAAATTATTCTTTTTTAAAACATTTACTTGTACGCTACGCTGGTCGATAGATTTATTATTTGCGGTCTCATTTTTAATTAAACTTACACCTACCTTTTGTTGCTATTTTGTATGAATGACTTTTGAATACATAAATACAGAGATTAAATTTCAAAATCCTAATGATTTTCATACACAGGTAATGCTTCTTGAATGAAATGTCTGTGTTATGAAGTTAGACGACAACATAAATGCATTTTGAAATTCATTTTAACAACGCGTATAAACGAATAAGAGATTTTTAATAAATAGCTTTTTGCACGACATTATTATTTTGAGGTCACTGCCGTATTGCATAATTAATTAAATGTTAAGTAAAAGAAAGCGATTCCAGAGAACGCAACTGGTTCAGATTCTTGTTTCTTCTAAAAGCCGACCTTTCCTAGCCTAGTATCAGTCTTCGGGTTAGCAGTTATAGTTTGAACAGACACGATGCATTCGTTGATTTTTGTTTGCAGATCTCGTAAATCATGGATATAGAGTAAACGTAATATCTAGAAAACACAAAAGTTAATAAAATTAGTACTATACTCAAGCTATTGATTTCGTCACTTTTTAATTTGGCTCACTAAAAGATTCAATAATTGAATCTTTGAGCCCAATTATTCAAACTATCGGTCACAGTAACAGATTTGTTTTTAAGAAAATACCTTAGAAGCTTGGTTCATAACATAATCCCCTTTATCAAATCCCATGTCTTTTTCCTGAAAGGGGTATGGAGTACCCTACAATAACATTCAAAATTACGTCTCTCCCAACTCTTACAATTAGCAAACATCATGAAATTTACAACGCAGGAATAATATTATTGACAAACTGAACAAGCTTTACTTTAGCTATCAGACTTTCAGGATTTTCCACCGCTTGCTTAGTCATCCTGGCTTTAACAAACTTCACAATTGCTTCAAGAGTCAGAAGGTGATTAGGATGCTTGGAGATTTCCAGTTTAGTTGCAATTAAATTCACTCCCTCAATAAACTCCGGACTACCAACTACAAAGAAGTATAAATACAAGTTAAAACATATCAATTAAAATTTCACTGCAGTTCCACAGTATAAAACGAAGAACAAACAGCTTCAAAAAGCTACAAAACTTACAATCCAGATGATCCAAAGGATTTGCCGTCACCATCTTAGGAGCTTCACTCTGCTGAATTTGAATATTCTCAGAAGAAGCTTTGGTGTAGTTGTCAGCTAAGGAAAATTACCAAAAATGACTCCATTTATTGAAATACCAGTATCATTATTTGCGCCGTACAAATTTTGTTCATCTTTACATCAAAATCTCATAACAATCTTTACCAGCATCACTATATTCCAAGCGAACAGCAAATCCTAAGAGCCATTCAACAATATCCGATGTTGTTCCAGTCTCCACCGGACAGCCAACATCTTGTAAGTATTTTTGAAAAGATTTTGACCAGTCTGCTGCTTCAGTATTCCTTAACGCATCTCGTTCCTCCACTTTGTATTGACGGATTTTTTGATCTTCCAGCCACACAACTAAATTGCGTACCTTACTTTCATCTGAAAACGCAAAATAAACATAACTGCTACCCAATCAATAATAACAGCCAATCTTAAATGCTTAAACAATCAATAATTAATAATAGCTTGTATAGTTCGTTCTACATTATAAATTCTAAATAGCAAAAAAATATATTTGAGAATAAAAACATTAAATTACCACCCAAGTCAAAGGCACTTGCTAAAGGGTACTTCAAAGCCTGCAATTTCCTTTTCGACATCTTTATCAAGCTTATCAAAACTTATTTAAAAAAAATATTACAAAAATCCCTTAAAAATGTCTACAAATTTAGCTGCAGAATTTTTGAAAATCCTCAATTTTTAAGAATTAATAATTTAGTATAATAAATAAATATAATTTATCCAATATTAATTATTTTTATTTCTATTATTTATGGAAATATTGGCTAAAATCTGTCAATATAAATAATTAACAATCAATAATTGTTATTGCTTTTAATCGATTAAAATTAAAGTTGAGAGTCAAGATCCACACGTCCGTCTTGATTGCTTCGCCGACGAGGACGAGAGTGACGAGACAGAAGAGATTTTTAAGATTTTTAAATTTAAATTTGAAATTCCCCGCGACTCCAGAATTCTCGCCGGACGCCCGCCGTCCCAAGCCGGGCCACCTATGAGACTTCCAGTGTAGTTGCATGCCGCCGAACCTCGAGGCCGCTGTTGTGCGGTGAATAAAATTCATTTTTGGGATTTTTGGAGGTATTTGTCCATTGTTCGTCGAGCTCAAGAGCGGTTAATCAGCTTGAAGAAAGGACGGCGCTAAGTCAAATACGTGGTTCTTCGTCCTTTTTCTCATCACTTCAAAATTAACTTCGTCTATAATTTAACATTTATAACTTCTTTAACATCAGCAGTTTGATTTTTTTTAATTAAAAACAAATTAAAATTTTATCATCATGGATTACTTGGAAAATGACATTTCGGAGATTTACGGTGCGAAAATCCCGACGACTCTGATGGTAAGATTCTTTATAAATATATCTCTTCATTCTTCATCTTCATGGCAGGCCAGACAGTTCGTCAACGGTTGACATCTCTTTCTTTTTAATAATTGAACATGTCTTTATTTATCATCTCCACCTTTGTTTACATAAATAACATCCCAAGTCATTTAATTTAACGGCGTGTAGAACATTCGGTAAAGTTCTTAGAAACTAGAACATTCGATAATCGATTGGAAGTTGTAGATTTTGTATTATCGGTATCAATAGTTCATATGACATTCATTACTAATAAATGAAGATATTGTTTAATGCGAAGTATAACAAATCTGGGACTTTTGGGTCAAAATTGAGAGTTCAAAATTTCTAATAATTTTACTCGAGGGTTTCAAAATTGTAAATAATTTGAGGAAAGCATTTTAGATTGACTTTTGTGGCTCATAATTTGCACATTAATACAGCACATAATATAGTTGCATATATATTTTCTTCTTTGAGCGCCAATTCCTCAAGGGGTACTTCCATTCCAGAATAGCAAAACATAAAAACACAAAATTAATCTGTAATTTGTTTTTGTTACTTTATAAAACGAGCATGTTCTATTAAGAAAAATGTAATTTTGAAAAACTCAAAAGATGATTTTTCAGCGATTTATTGGACTCTATGGACAGGACTGCATGACTCGAAACCTTTGATGACATGACATTGACATATGAACCGGAAGCTTTAATTATTATTGCTTAATAGCAGAGAGAAGAATCTACAGCTGTAGAAGAAAGAGGACGCATGCCGTTGTTTTTGCATAATATTGTGCTGGGGTTTGTTTGATTAATTTCATGGAATGCTTTCGAACTATTAATTTTGGCGACGTTGCAAGATTGAGGGCTGATCAGAATAATAACTTACGGCTTACCTATAATGGAAACTTGTAATTTTCTTTTAAGATATTTGTTGACATTTCGTCTGTTCAGTAAAAAATAATTTTGTAGCCTTTTATCATTTGTTCATAAAGCATGCAATTTTGTATGTAATACATAGCCACTTCTCCAGTGTTGAGTGTGCAAAGTTGTGACTAATTCTGCTGACGACAGTTTAGAGTTTGAGATATTTGGAGCATTCAATTTAAAAAATAGCAAGAGGTTTTGATCTTAAATTGTAATTGTAATAATTAAATTTATTGATCCTCATTTGATCGATGATGGGATAAAGATAGTTGATGGGAAGCTGAGTATAAATGTTGTATGTACAATGCCTTATATTGTGCTTATACTTATACCTAAAGGAAGGTGTCTTGTAGCTGTATACGAAAAAATGCATGGAATTTGTTGCACCACGCGAAAAATCGACAGATGAGCACAGCGTGTGTGAGCATCACGCGTTCGTGCTTCAATCCGCAAAAACCAAGAGTTTCTTTTAGTGTGTGTAGTGTACTTATATATAGGAGCCAGGAGCAAGAAGTACCTGTTGCTTCATCCAATATCGGATGTATTACAGGGACTGGATTGCCGCTATCAAATTACATGTAGTATACATAATATAGTACATAGTAGTAGCCGTTGAGATTCGGAAATTTGCAGGAAAGAGACGGTTAAAAGTTTCAGGTGAAAAATGTGTAATTTATTCACCTCAGTTCGCATTTCATGCATGTTAAGGACAGGTCATGCATCACCAAAGGTAATCGTTGCATAGATTGTCCTTATAAATGTTAACGTTGGAATTTACACAATAAAGTGCACAGATGAGCACGAAAACAAGTTGACGGTATAGGTATTCATTGTTTATTGCTACTGAAATAAAAAGTTTCCAGTGCTTCTTTTACTTACATACTTGCATAATATTAGTTTTAAACTGTCGCTTTTGGGTATCTCCAAGATGTTATCTAGTTTCTTTCTAGTAATTTAAAGCTGTATAGTCTAAGGTATGGTATCTATTGGCGCTTATAAAGCACATGTAATATAACTATTAACTATATTACACACTTATAATTAAGTATAAAGTTAATAAAAGTATCTACACTTACACAAGCATTCAAGGAAATAAAACTACAGCCTTCATTACGTAACAGATGGCATCCCATAAGCTATTCAGTGCTGGTCTAACACAAACTCCAGTGAGATGTAGCATTGACCAGGAGGTCCAGCAGTGGGTTAAGATCTAGGATTGGAGCATTATCATTCATATATGGATGTAACATTAAATTTTGATCTGTAAAGATGTAAAGTTTTGCAAACTGTTGGGGTATGTCGGATTTTTTAAAAACATGAGTAATACTTAAGAGAAATCAATCTGCCCACTTATACTGCGGATTGCGGTGAGCATGAAAGCTAGAATCTAATAAGATCTTGAGTATTTCAAAATTTTAAATTGTAATCATTACAATGTATTCAAGATTTTTCTTCAGTTTATTAGAATGTATGTGTGTCCCCAAAGTATGTACATAATACTTTACTTGTCCTGGGAACTGGAACTGTTGTTCTAATTCCTAGTAGTATGTATGTATGTGTAATAAATTGTTGAGACTTGTGGAGATGTTGAGAAGACTCGAAAAGCCATGACATGCAGGAATAAAGCAGGAGATTACATGGAAAATAATATTAGTTGTATATAGCGATGTGAAAATAATGCCAGGGAAGAAAAGCTAGGAGTCACTTGAGTTCTAAAAGTGTATACATGTGAAGTTTGTAGACAGGTGGAAAACTCCACTCGGGAGAAGTTTTTCGAGAGGGAAAAACTCTGATACGCTGTTGCTTTTGATGGGCTTGGGACTCACAGACGCCGTGTAAAAAATCGCCCTCGAGTGATTCTGATTGTGTGTATATGAATACAAAATATAGAAGAGAGAGAGAGAGAGGATACTTTTTGGTCTCCCTCTTTTTACCTGACCTATGATTGCTCTGCATATATTTTCCCTGCTTTTATCACTCCGGTGTTACAGCCCATGTATCAGCCATATGTACATATATGATATCCACACTCATTGTTTTATACACATACATAGTCTGGTTTGACTCGTTTATTCATAGATTTATTTTATAAGTGTATATCCACCTTTTGTTTGCATGTGTGTTTACGTAGTATGTATGTATCTCTTACATACATCTTTATAAGGAAAGATACATTTTAGTTTTATAATTTCAAATTTATAATCTATAGTTGTGGCTTTGCGGACTTCGTCGTCTATACTATAGCTCTTGAAGCAACTGTTCTGTTCCATCCAACATTTACTACTCATCCCCCCAAGTTATATATGCATACAATACAGTCATGTCCAGATTTTGGCTCCTTCCTAGTCTTCTTCAATCAACCATGTTTCTGTTGGTTTTTATGTGAATACGTCAAGTTTTTGAAGTTCGTATGTAGTATCTATATTCTCATCCCTTCTTCTTCTTCTTGCATAAATATGTTCACAAGTAGTTGAGAGATACTATAGTGTAAATTGCATATTTTGTCTTTCCTCAACGCTTTTTCTCACTTGCTGATATGGTGATGAGATGAGCATATTCCTCAATTCACGCATTTCAAAAGTTGGCAATGAACCTGTGTTACTCACACACACACACAGGCAGATGAATTTTCTTACAAATCCAGCATCCTGTCAAGTTCAATGTTGAACTGCTGCTCAGCTTTAGATTTCAGTATTTCGTACACATATGTATATATGCTGTAAGGTTTCCTCAGAACGATAATTTTGAAGATGCTGTGGCAACATTATGATCCCTCCCTATACATGAAAGTTCTTTTTTGGTTTGTGTGTGTAGTATGACTTCATTGAAGAATTTATTAGATAAAATGTTCAACTTTTGAAACTCACTCACGAATTTATTTGCTGGACATGTGAATCTTCAGGTGGCCACAGGCCAATTAGATTACTAGCTTTATATATAGTTTATCCGTTGAAATACCTCGAGGTGATTTTACGTTTTCTTCTAGACTCCTTCTTGTGCTATGTCATATATTATGCACAAAAACAGTCTTCGTCTATCGCCCTCCACTCATTCTATTGCTTTTTTGCCCTCTTGTTGTAGTCTTAATCCAACGAATTTTCATCCTTTTGCACCATATGCTGAGTTTATTGTACATCCACTCACGACTGAAAAAAAGTTGCCTCATAAATCGTGTGATTAGTTTACCATTTCTCGAAGATGATCGTTGAATCCACGTAACGACTGTACTGTAGATACAGGCGAACGAGATTCCCATATACATACAAGTTGATCCGTTATTAAATACTTTTGTCAGAATCATATTTTTTCTTGACTGACTGAGAGGAGACCAGTGACAACATATGCAATATGGTAGTATGTATAGTATCAAGTATCAACTATATGTATTCAGTCGTTATTTTTTCTTCTACATTTTTTCATTTGCAGAAGAAATTCCACCTATCTTGCTCTTCTGGTCTTCGAAGTCATTTGGGTAGCGGCGAAGAAATTGCTGGTTGCTACTGACAAGAGTCTCCACGTATATTGTACTTAATACATATTTACCCATACGTAATATTGTGTCGAATTTATATATTGTTTCAACCAATTTGTGGATTTTCACTACACTTCATGTCCTCTCGTCATACTGTGGATACATACATATATATTTCTTTGCTTTCTTTCAATCCAACTGCCACAATTTTTGCTATGACTGACGACTTGTCTTTAACTAATATAAAACATCTAATCAACATCAAGATGCAGTCATTGTCATTAGTCATACGTACTTTGTACGTAGATATCTACAAGTAGGTAGCATGTAATTGCGTTAATTGCAGTCTCGGTTCGGATCTATAGAACGTACTTGCACCTACTCCCTGGATTTCCCTCGAAAATCATGTAATGTTTTCATATATATCGCTCCTCGAGGTGCAAGATGTTATAACTCCAAATTTCTTAAATGCAAGATGTTATATCCACCATCATA
>JAQGAK010000989.1:0-44153 GCA_034696945.1 Lipothrix lubbocki
GCTACAAAAGTACCGAACCTTGAGTCGTTGATTTTGTGCCAGTTCATAGCTATGACGCAGTATTCGTTGTGCTTGCTTATTTCTGTTCTGAAAAAATCCGCCCAATCCCGACGTGCTTTCAATTTTCCAGTACTTTCGTCTGTATAGGTAAACGACAACCACGTCGTACGGGACACAGACACTGTCACCTCGGAAGGCACGTTAAACTGTACATATTCATCGGGATGCGTTGCACGACTAACGCGGTTTTTCAGAGTCGGTAGGTATCTCATTGGTGAAATTTCTAATAAGTATGACAATCAATGAACTACAGATTTAAAAAATAAATGAAGCAATTTCGTTCCGGGTTACGGGGGTTTAAAAAACGTGCAGTTGCATTTTTCTGCCGTCGACGACGACTTAGGTTAAATGACGGGTAAACCCTCTGCTTAGTTACTCTTTGCTGTTCTTCCTCCCGACATGGTTCCGGACTACAACTGCTATCAACGTTAACAGCTGGGATCGCAACAGAATCACTTGAAATACCTTCCTCAGCATTCTCCACACGCACAACATGACAGCTGGATGACGCAGGCGAAGACGCTAATGACTGAACCTCGTTCCTTTCGTTGCAACTACTTATGCTGCTTATGTCAACGTCTGGAACTAATAATTACAAGGTTTACACAACGTAAATGACATTAAAATTTGCAGAGGACGTGTATGTGGAAGAATTTATATTATGTGTGTTCACCGAAAATGCTTTCTAGCCACACAGTTGGAAACTTTATGTAAGAATTGTTCCTGCATTTCGGACATTTAAAAGCATCATCTTTCCTAACCCTGTCAACGTCCACCCGAATGCAGAGGCAATGAAACCAGCGGAGGCAATTACTGCATTCGACCATGTCTCCTTACTCCTGGCCACCGCAAATGCAGTATTTATCCGTACGTTTTGGAGTTGAACAAGCTACTGGCACTACTGGCAGAGCCAGATTTCCAACAGGCAATCCAATAAGCTCCAAATATTTGCTCTGTAGTCGCAATTTCAAACGTTACGTCAAAACATTTACAAATAAAAACAAACTGATATATACTAATTATGTTTGTGAGTTAAAATTAGAAACGTTTACACGATTTGTACTTTGTATAAAATACTTTAGGAATTCAAAACACATTTTTAATTAGTAAAAAATATTATTTAATAACTGTATCTAATTACTTTAAGAACACATATATTTGGATGGGTGAATATGAGGAAATCAGCGATAATATGAAATAATCTTTAACAACATTTATAATTTTCAAAAATTTTCCCGTGTTCTAAAAGAAAATTCAATTTTTTTTACATTTAAATTTTTTCAAAAAACAATTTAATACGCAGACATTCTTATGGGGTGTACATCTGAAACACCACGCTAATACTCTTATACTCGTAATTTTATTTTAGCTTTAGCTTTGACGTCATGCCCTCAAGAATGCCAGGTTTTTACACTTTTTATAAAAATTTAAACGTACCGCCACATTCCTGGCGCGACCCATAATTAGTCAAATAAAATTCCATGTGCGTTTGTATGCATGACACATTAATTGGCTTACATATGTAATGTTATAAAACAAACAAATTGAGGATAAAGTTTAAACTTTTACAAATTTACCACTGTTTCGGCGCCAAAATTCAAATTGTAGAAAAAGTTGAATAAAATAGAAAGCTGGACACCATACAATGTTTTTCACAACAAGCATCTTTATGTAGACAACCGTTATCAAAACTACCACTCCAAAAACTAAAAATAGTTAATACAAAAGTATATATCTAATTTAGGCAATAGCTTAAGAAAAGGTAAAGATTCTATTCGACACCACAGCTTTTACATATTGATCTAATAATAGGAATTAGAAAGTAATTCCTTTCAAACGAGGACTTTTCGCCCTTGTTTATTTACTACACTTTGCTTTATTTGTTAAAACGTTCATCTATAATTTTTGTGAATTTTTAGCTGTGACATTCTGTGGAATCTAATAAGGTAATTAAATAAAAAAAGTTACTTTAACAAACGTTTACAGTGTAGCAAAGTCCTACATACTGTGTTCTCCTTTACGATTTATTAACTTGTTTATATATTATTTTCAGCAGTGATAATTCTGTACAATTCAGAAGTGACTGTATTAACAGAAACTAATTTTAAAATTCTTTGCAGTGTGACAAGCTGAAATATCGAATTCAAAAATGTCACAACCGACCGACTCAGTTAAATTAGGAAAAATTCCATCTGCTCCATGCAAAACTAAATTTGCATGTTCATTTTGTGATTACCGTTGTAAATCTAGCCATCAGCTGTGTTCCCACATGCGAACACACACGGGGGAGAAACCCTACAGGTGTGAGTTCTGTTCCAAAGCATTTTCAACTAAGTCCTACTTGACACGACACTTCAAGCGACACACTCAAGAAACCCCATTTAAATACAATTTATGCTCGAAAGCATTTATAGAAATGTTCAAATTGCAAAGCCACATGAGTGTACATACTGGAGAGAAAGTTACATGCAGCGTTTGTTCAAAGCAAGTTAAGTCCGGCGGTTTAACCCAGCATTTGAAAACTCACACTGCAGAAAAACGTCACCGGTGCTCATATTGTTTAAAATTCGTCACTACATCAGCTGGCCTTAAGCAGCACATAATGACCCACACAGGAGAAAAACCATTCAGTTGTATATTTTGCTTCAAGACGTTTTTGCATGCCTACAGTGTAAAACTGCATTTAAGGACCCACACCGGGGAAAAGCCATTCAGTTGTAATTTTTGTCAAAATTCTTTCGCTCAATATTCTACTATGAAAAAACATATGAAAGTACACAAGGGAGAAAAGCAAATTGCCTGTAAAATCTGTTTTATGATGTTTGCCGATCACCGAACTCTCAAAACTCATATGACAATTCACACTGGAGCAGAAAAATCCCATAAATGCAATTTCTGTGGAAAGCTTTTTGGAAATGTACAAATGTTGAATCGCCACATAAGGGTTCATACCGATGATGAGAAACCCTACAAGTGCAATTTGTGCAGTAAAACGTTCAGAGAACAAACTTCCCTCCATTGACATGTTGTGGTTGTTCATACAGGAGAGAGACCGTTCAAATGCTCCGTTTGTTCCAAAACCTTCGCCTTCAATAAAGATCTACAGTGGCACCTAATTGTGCACAAAGGGGAGAAGCCACATCAGTGTGACATCTGCAAGCGGGCGTTTCCACGTTTAATTGCGCTTAAATCCCACAAGTCTATTCATACGGAGGAAAGACCTCATAAATGTGAAGCTTGCCTCAGAAGTTTTCGACGACGAGACTCCTTGAAAATTCACAAATGCACACAAGCTGGGAAACAATTTTCAGACTTTAATGTGAACAACGTTAGTACAAGTGTGAAAGGGTCTAATAATTGTCAAGAATGCAAACTAGAGTGCAAATCTGCGGAAGAACTTTGCCAGCATTACTTTGAGAATCACAAGTTGCCTGTGGTCCGGTTGACAAGAATGAAGTTCATGAGTTGAAATATAAAAATATACAACCCAGATTTTTACTTTCTATGAAATATTGTAAAAATTCGGGGGGAGGAAGTTATAAATAGTATTAATAATTGTATGTAGTATTTCCTTTTGTTATTAAAATAAATATATTTGGATACTTAATTTCTAAGAATATAAAAGAAGAAATTGTTTTCCTATGCAAACATCCACATTGACATGACTATACTAGCCACATTCGGTAGTAAGTTTCAATTAGAGACAAATACATTTTTTTGATTGGTTAATTTTTATGCTGGTATTAATACACCGCGTTCTGATAGAAACTATTTTTATATTTTGGAAAATATTATTTAAATGAAAACGTTTACTGTATGTCATACTTTGTTTTAATTACTATTTGTTGATACTGTTGTCGTTCATTTTCTTCTAATTATCTTTATAATTTAATTTATTACCAGAAATGTTCATATGTATCTTTGCTTATTAAGCATTCAATAATGAGTTGTTCATCAAATCATTAATTAACATGTCTGTGTAAATAGATTTATAATTTTATAGCAAAATTGTTCGATGGTGTACATATATACAGCGCGTTAATAGTTTGGGTCCTCCCCTATGATTTTTCTGTTCGAATGTTTTAATAATTGAAATGAAAGCTTGATCAAAGTGATCAATCATCTCACTGGTGGTACCCTCCAGTAGGCGTCTCGATTAGTCAAATTTGAATACTGTAGAAGGTTAGTTTTCCCGTCTTGAGAAAATGAAATATTCTACTTGCAATCTATGACATTTACCGAACTCGTGCCGTATAGTTAATAAATCGATATCTAGGACAACATTTGCAGTGAATTTAAGCTCCCTCGTAATTGCTTATTACAAATTTCGTACCAACTACTACTGTACGATGGGGAAATGTTTAATGTAACCGATATTAATCAACCATTTGTTTTTATTACCGAAATTATATGGATTAACTTACGCCGGACGTTTGCCGCTACCGGTTAAACAAAGATGCTTCTGGTCATACTTTTGGCTAGACAACTATGAATTATTGTTACTCCCCAATTGGACGATGTTTGTAAATTCGGATTACATAAAACAGGACGATTACATTCAGATGAATTTAAAATTTATCATTTATTCTCGCCAAGGTTATCCACTTTGTTTCAAAATGTATATCTACCGAATATATTTTAATTTTATTAGGTTTATTTTTATCAGTCAACAGTTAGATTTGAAGTAAAACGACATGAAAGAAAGAAGCTCAGCAGGGTCAACAACCTTACCCGAAAGCAGAGATTTATAATCAACCTATGCTTACTAAAACTAAAACTATAAATATTCATAGTATGTATAAGTTACATAGATTTACCTTTTAATTTAAGTATTGGTATAAAAATAAATCCAAAACAAACATTATTTACATATTGATCTAATAATATGTAGTAGGTTTTAGAAAGTGTGTAAATTGAGTATAGGAAGGTGAACCTTTCATATAATGCTCAAACGCAAACCGTCAAACCTTTACGTACATTGTTCACACGTTCATTTTTCATTCGTGGGCTTCTTCGGCTGTGAGAACTCTGTCGTATCTTAACGGGTAAATTCAAACAAATACATTCAAGTAGAAAACCACTTTGGGTCCAAGTGTTCAACTTAATTTTGCGAACTTAAAGTGACGGACGCCGAAATGTCAGAATCAGCAGAAACTGTGAAGTTGAACTATGTTGAATCTATTCCAGGTAAAATTTTTGCGTGCTCATTCTGTGATTACTGTTGTAAATCTAGCCATCAACTACATTCTCATATACGAACTCAGACTGGTGAAAAATCCTACAAATGCGAGTTCTGCTCGACGACATTTCCAAATAAATTCTGCTTCACACTACATTTAAAGTAGCACACAAAGGAAAAATCGTTGAAGTGCAAATTTTGTTTAAAAGAATTTCCAGATAAATCCTATATGAAGACGCACCTGAAGGTGCACACTGGAGTGAAAGCCTTTGAATGCAAATTATGCTCAAAAACATTTATATCCAGGTCCGACTTGGAACGACACATAAGCGGCGTGCATACTGGAGAGAAGGTTACATGCAGCGTTTGTTCAAAGGAAGTTCAGCCCTACTATTTACAGCGACATATAAAACTTCACACAGCAGAAAAAAATCAAAAGTGCCCATTTTGTTCAAAATGTTTCACTAAATCAAGTGATCTTAAGCGACACATAATGACCCACACCAAAGAAAAACCATTCACGTGTAAATTTTGTCTCAAGATGTTTTCGAAAGACGACGCTCTAAAACTCCACTACAGGACTCACACTAAGGAAAAGCCATTCAAGTGCAGTTTTTGTCCACAAGATTTTTCTTCCTCTTCTGGTATGCGTAACCATATGCAAATACACACTAGGGAGAAAAAACCCCATGAATGCTATTTCTGCGGAACGCTTTTTGGAAATTTACCAATGTTAAATTGCCACATAAGGGTTCACACCGGTGAGAAACCCTATAAATGCAATATGTGCAGTAAATCGTTTGGAGTAAATGGTTCGCTCCGAAGACATTTGATGGTTGTTCATACTGGAGAGAGACCGTTTAAATGCTCTGTTTGCTCGAAAACGTTTCCCTTCAACAAAGATCTACAAGGGCACCTAATTGTCCACAAAGGGGAGAAACCTTATCAGTGTGACATCTGCAAGCGTGCATTTTCGCGCTCCAATGAGCTTAATTCCCACATGTCAATTCATACCGGGGAGAGACCTCATAAATGTGATGCTTGCCTCAGAAGTTTTCGACGACCAGACTCCTTGAAAATTCATAAATGTTCACAAGCTGGGAAGCAATTAGGTTTTAATGTAAACATCAATAACAATTCAAGTGTCCAAGGGGATCATAGCTGCCAAGAATGCAAATTTGTATGCAAATCCGCGGAAGAACTCTGCCGCCATTACTTTACGAAGCACAAATTGCCAGTGTTAAAGTTGACAAGAATTAAATGTGTGAGCTAAATAGATAAGGATGCAGTTGATATTTATAGTCTGTGTGAATTTTTTTTTAAATTCGAAAAACAATTTGTGAAGAATGTTAATGAATAATATATTTTAATATTTGCAATTTATTACTTATGATTCTGAATAATTGAATTTCTAGTAAATCTTTGTCTTGTTTAGCAAGTATCACACGACTACCAACTGAATTAGGCAAACAATTTCAATTATTAGACAGGTACATACATGTAATTTTATTTCAGATTCTCATGTTGTTGTAACACAACATATTGGGCACGTTCTTAAAATCAGGAATTTCCGGGATCTTAAGGCAACTTTTACATTTACTCTAATGCGAAATTTTCCTGAATTCTTGGAAATTCCTGATTTTAACAACTCGCCCATAGTCCACAAACTATCTATATGTTTTTAAAAAATTAGTATTTAAATACAATTTTTACAGTGTTTAACAATATTTTTCTTCTCATGTTCTGATTCATAGATTAATGATTGCTCGTTAATTTCGTGGTTCATTTAATTTTAATCATCCTTACATGACAGTGTCATTTCTCAACACGCATTGCATATTTGTATCAGCAAGTGTAACATTTTCTCTGAGCCTTTAGCTTTTAGGGGCGGCGTAGACGCCCCTGGTAGGCCTTGTCCGTCTGTACGTCCGTACCTCTGTACATCCCTGTAGGTACACGATAACTCACGAATGGTTTGGCAGTATGCATTTAAACTGGAGATACATTTAGTCTGCTGCCATTGAGCTTAGATAAGTTCGAAGTTGAGCCCAATCGGTTTCACCCTTTCGGAGTTACCCGGTTTTTTTGCCGTCATTACTTCACAAAACACAAATTGCCTGTGGTCAAGTTGACAAGACATAAGTTTGTGAGTTAAAATTATAAACGTTTAGACGATTTGTACTTTGTATGAAATAATTTAGGAATTCATAACACATTTCCAATTATTAAAAATCTAACACTCCTTATAATCGCCTGGCGCAGTTACATGGAGCGAAGCGACATCTTCAGTTGCGTAAACGGTTTCGTTATAATCCTCCAAAGTTTCCAAAATAAAGGAAGTAATCTACGTATTTTTGTTAAGAAAAACGATTTTCAGAATTTTTTGAAGTTGTTTAAAAATATTAAAAATTTTCAACATTTTGAAAATAAATTTTTAAACGCCAAACTCTAAAGTACATTATAAGCTATCAATCCATCTATTTTTGTTAAGAACATCGATTTTCGAAATTTTTCGAAATTTTGAAAATCTTAATGTTTTTTACGTCTAACCCTAAATTACATCGTAAGCTTTCGATTCATGTAATTTTTGTTTATATTTGTTACCACGTGCAGAAGTAGATAGAGGTACAAATGTGGTACACGTCCGTCGCAAATTCTAGCTCTCGCTTTGCTCATAAAAAATATTATTTAATAAATGTACTTAATTACTTTAAGAGTACATGCATTTAGACAGGTAAATATGGGGAAATCAGGGATAACAAATTTCCTTGGCTTAATAGATGATATGAACAAATTTTGAACCACATTCATAATTGTCAAAAGTTTTCCCGTTTTCTAAGGAAAAAGTTTGTTTACATTTTAATTATTTTTCAAAAAAAATATAACAAGCAGACCTTCTTATGGGGTGTACATCTGGAAAACTATATGCTATTACTTTTTTACTCGCAATTTTATTTTAGCCGTATCTTTTGAGTTCTGGCCTCAAGAATGTCCATTTTTATACATTTTTATACAAATGTAAATGTAACACCATATTACGGGGCAACTTACAATTTGTCAAACGCATTTCTATGCGCATATTTTTGTTATTGGCTTACTTGTGCAATGATATGAACAAATTGAGGATAAAATTTAAACTTTTAATAATTTTCCACTGTTTCAGCACCAAAATTTAAATTCTAGGAAAATTTGAATAAAATAGAATGATGAACACCATACAATGTTTTTCACAACAATAAACCTTAAGTAGACACACGCAAATAAAACTGGCACTCGAAATAATTAAAATAGTAAATACTAAAATAATTGTCTAATTTATGTATATTCTTAACTATCGCTGGATTTTGTTAAATTATGAGCGACAGAAATTTAATGTAATTTAATGTTTTACGGGAAAATTACAAGGAGATTTATTGAGACTGTAAAATATCTGGAATTGTACAATATTAAAAGAGAAGATTGCTGTGCTAAAGCCGAATGTTAACTAAAGAGCTAATTCGGGAGTCCGTCAATATCAGGCGTAAAGTCAGACGACGAGCGAATTAGGTAACTGTCTGGAAAATCTGGTTTGATCTGGTCAGTTCCAGGATTTGAAAAAGGATTTGGGCAGAAAAGAGAGATTTTCAGTAGCGTGAGGTAAGGGCATTGAATGCTTAAGCATTAGTCAAATGAGGATTTGCAGTTATATAAAAGTCTGGGAATGGAAAGTCATGGCCAATGGGTCAAATGTCATTTGTGATTAAAAAGGAAAAGCGTTTATGTAGCTGTGACGCTTACAATATAATGGCTTAAGGGAATGTGACGACACTATTTAATACCATAGTTTTTACATGTTAATCTAATACACTGGACTCTCGCTATAAGAGAACGCTATAAATTACCAAAAGTTACCTCTTATATAGAAATTCTCATATCAAGAGTGCTCGTATGCATATACCCATGCATGACATGCGAGCCTAAAGGATCTCTTATAGAGGAGAGAGTCCTATTATAAGGAGATCTCTCATAGCGACAGTCCGGTGTAATAGGTTTTAGAAAGTAATTACATTCAAACGAGAACCTTTCGTATTAGTCTTACTTTTATTCATTGCACTATGATTGGTTTGTTAAAACTTTCATCTATTATATATGTGAATATTTAGCTGTGAAAAGGTGAATTAAATCATAAAACGTCACTTTAAAAATTATATACAGTGCGACAAGTAGTCCTACACAGAGTATTCTCCGATACTTTGTGCGATTTGTTCAAACTTTCATATATTATTTAAAGCTGCGATAATTCTGTACAATTTAGACGCTAAAATAAAATGACAAAACTAAAATAATAAATCATTTCCAGTGTAACAAACTGAAGTATCAGATGTCGCATCAGCCAGCAGATTCCGTGAAATCTAAGAAGGGTGCATCTGCCTCAAGCAAAACTGAATTTGTCTGCTTATTTTGCAATTACAGTTGTAAATCTAGCCAGCAGCTCAGTTTACACGTGCGAACTCATTCGATTGAAGGACCCTACAAATGCATATTCTGTTCGAAGACATTTTCAACTAATTCCTACTTGACACTACATTTGCGGCAAAACACCAACGAAAAACCGTTTAAGTGCAAATTATGTTCCAAAGAATTCGGATATAAATCTAATATGAGGACGCAGCTCATGGTGCACACAGGAGTGAAACCCTTTGTATGCACATTATGTTCAAAAGCATTTATAGACAAGTCAAAATTGAAAAGACACATGGTCGTGCATACTGGAGAGAAAGTTACATGCAACTTTTGCTCAAAAGAAGTAAAGCCAGCCAGTTTAAATAGACATTTAAAACTTCACACTGCAGAAAAAACCCATAAGTGTTCTTTGTGTTCAACATGCTTCATTACTCCAGCTGATCTTAATCAGCATATAATGAGCCATACAGGAGAGAAGCCATTCAGTTGTAAATTTTGTTCCCAGACGTTTTCGCGGAGCAGCAGTTTAATCCAGCACTTCAGGACACACACAGGAGAAAAGCCGTACAAATGCAGTTTCTGTCTACAAGATTTTGTCGATAATTCTGCTCTGCGTTCCCATATGCAAATGCATGCTGGAGTGAAACAAAACTATGAATGCTACTTATGCGGAAAGGCTTTTAGAGATTTAGGAATACTAAATCGCCACACTAGGGTTCACACGGATGAGAAACCCTATAAATGCAATATGTGCAGTAAAACGTTTAAGGATAATGTTTCCCTCCAAAGACATTTAATGGTTCTTCACACCGGAGAGAGACCATATAAATGCTCAGTGTGTTCCAAAACGTTCCCGTTCAACAACGATCTTCAGAGGCACCTTATTGTGCACACAGGGGAGAAACCTCATCAGTGTGACATCTGCAAGCGCGCATTTGCGCGCTCCTATGAGCTTAAAGCCCACATGTCAATTCATACTGGAGAGAGACCTCACAAATGCGATTTTTGCCTCAGAACTTTTCGACAACGGTACTCCTTGAAAATCCACAAATGCAAACAAGCTGGAATGCAACCAACGAATGAGAACATCGTTATTAATTTAAATGTCCCAGGGTCTCAAATTTGTCAAGAATGCAAATTTGTGTGCAAATCCACCGAAGAACTTTGCCGCCATTACTTTACGAAGCACAAATTGCCAGTGGTCAAATTGACGAGAATTAAGTTTGTGAGTTAAAATTAAAACGTGTAAGCGTTATTTATTTGTACTTTGCCAGTGGGCAAATTGGCAAAAACCAACATAATGCATATGTACATTAGAGTACTCTACTACAGTCGCCCCTACTAAATGACCACAGGTTTTAAGTCTAAGATGTAGCATAATGTAAATAAAATAATTACCAGAGCAGATTTGAAAACACGGTTGTAATACTACATGCATAGACTCTGTGATAAAAGCAAGAAATAAAAATATTACTTCCATAACAAATGTATTATTGCAGTACTCTTGTGTATTTCTGTGCAAAAGGGTATGTTTTGATTGTAATAAGGTTATTTTTATATGTGGACAGTTTGCCATACGCTAAATTTATCTTATTGATTTTGTTACGACAGGTTTGTATTTTAGAAAATAACCATGCGGATCATAAATGGCCATGCAAGTAGCTTATCCTGGTCAACAGCGCCATATAGCGTCAAAGAAAGTAGTGGAATTTCACGATAAGTCATATGAGATACCTACCTAGCTTGCACTTAAGAAGCGATGTGCATGCGTGATAAATAGGTACGGATAAAATATTTTCATGGCGTAAGTGTCAACCCTTTGGCGCAGTGATTTATAACCAATCGTTCTGAAAATGTATATCTACACACAAACTAATATATTTTAATTTTATTAGGTTTATTTTTCTCAGTGGACGGCTAGATTTTAAGTAAAAGAACATGAAGGAAAGAAGCTCAGCAGGGTCAACAGCCTTACACTAAAGCAGAGATCTGGAATCAACCTGCCGACTAAAACTACAAATATTCATAGAAAGTATGTATAGGTAACATAAAGTTACCTTTTACTTTAAGTATTGGATTAAAAATAAATCCAAAACAACATTATGTACATATTGATCTAATAATAGGTATTAGAAAGTGTGTAAATTTCTTAGGAAGCTAAAATTTTTATTTCATTTATTACATTCAAGAAATCCCTTTAGGTCCAAGTGTGTAACTAACTTAATTTCACTAACTTAAAGGGACGGACGGGGAAATGTCAGAACCAGCAGGCACTGTGAAACTGAACTGTGTTGAGTCTGTTCCAAAGAAACCCTTTGAATGCAAATTATGCTCGATAGCATTTGTAGCAAAATCCGCCCTGCAAAAACACATGAGCGGCGTGCATACTCGAGAAAAAGTTACATGCAGCGTTTGTTCAAAGAAAGTTCAGCCCCACTATTTACAGCGACATATAAAACTTCACACAGCAGAAAAAAATCAACAGTGCTCATTTTGTTCGAAATGTTTCACTCAATCAGCTAATCTTAATCGGCACATAATGACCCATACCGGAGAAAAACCATTCAGTTGCAAATTTTGTTCCAAGACATTTTCGCGAAACTGCGTTCTAAAAGCTCACTGCAGGACCCACACTTTGGAAAAGCCCTACAAGTGCAGTTTTTGTCTAAACGAATTTGCCTACAGTTCTAATTTGCGTTCTCACATGCGACTACATACTGGAGAAAATCCATTTCGATGTAATATCTGTTATAAGGAGTTTACTCAACGCCACACTCTGAAAACTCACATGAAAATTCACACTGGAGAAGAAAAATCCCATGAATGCAATTTCTGCGGAAAGCGTTTTGAAAATTTTCAAATGTTAATTTACCACGTTAGGGCTCACACCGGTGAGAAACCCTACAAATGCAACATGTGCAGGAAAACGTTTAGAGTAAATGCTTCGCTCCGAAGACATTTGATGGTTGTTCATACCGGAGAGAGACCATATAAATGCTCAGTGTGTTCCAAAACGTTTCCCTTCAACAAAGATCTTCAGTGGCACTTAATTGTGCACAAAGGGGAGAAACCTCATCAGTGTGACATCTGCAAGCGCGCATTTGCGCGCTCCAATGACCTTAAATCTCACATGACGATTCATACTGGGGAGAGACCTCATAAATGCAATGCTTGCCTTAAAAGTTTTCGACGACGATACTCCTTGAAAATCCACAAATGCACACAAGCTGGGAAGGAATTAGGCTTTACTGGGGACATCTTTAACAAATCAAATGTCCAAGGGAATCGTAGCTGCCAAGAATGCCACTTTGTGTGCGAATCCGCGGAAGAACTTTGCCGTCATTATTTTACGAAGCACAAATTGCCAGTGGTTAAGTTGACAAGAATTAAATTTTTGAGCTAAATAGGTATCATAGAGTTGATATTTATAGTCTGTGTGAATTTTTTTTTTAATTTTAAAGGCAATTTGTGAAGAATGTTAATGAATATTGAATTTTAATATTTGCAATTATTACTTATGATTCTGAATAATTGAATGTAGTAAATCTTTGTATTGGTTAGCAAGTATCTCACGACTACCAACTGAATTAGGTTACCAATTTCAATTATTTGACAGGTACATACATGTAATTTGATTTCAGGTTCTTATGTTGTTGTAACACCCATATTGGGCGCGTTGTTAAAATCAAGAATTTCCAAGATCTTAAGGCAACTTTTACGTTTACTCCAATGCGGAATTTTCCTGAAATCTTGGAAATTCATGATTTTAACAAGTCGCCCATAATCTACAAACTATCTTTATATGTTTTTAAAAAATTAGTTATTAAATAAAATTTTTACAGTGTTTAACTATACTGTTCTTCTCATGTTCTGTTTCATAGATTAATGATTGTTCGGTATTTTCGTGGTTCATTTCATTTTAATCATCCTTACTTGACATTGTCATTTTTCAACACACATTGCATATTTGTATCAAAAAGTGTAACATTTTCTCTGAGCCGTCTGCTTTTATTGGCGGCGTAGACGCCTCTGGAAGGATACCCTTTGTCCGTCTGTACGTCCGTACACTGTAAAAAGGTCCATAAGTATTTTTTACATCGTGTCCCAAAAAAGCCCCAAAAGATGGATAAATGGGGCTTTTATACGACATTTATGGACCAAAATTCCAAAACTGTAACGGTACACGGAGGAACAATTTGTTTTTTCCTGAACGCGTCTCATTTGTAGGTTGTCATATTAAGTTTCGCGTGAATCCGTAACAAAAGTGAAGGAAACAATTTCCTAAAGTAAACAGACGGTCCAAAAGTCTTTGGGTTTATTTCTTTTGTCGGAGTGTGAGTGCAAAAAAATTTCACGTTTCTTCCTTCTGTCCGCTATCATACTGTGGCGCTTCATCATTGCACATTATTCAAAGGGGGGAAATTTCATGTTATCACGAAATCCTTGCATTTTGGCGCGTGAATTAGAAATAAATAAAACGAGCTGGCAGGCAAGGCAGCAGACGCAATTTCATTTCCTCCGGCATCATGGAGGATTGTGGCGTGGCCGTTGTAAAGGTTAGTACCGTAATCTATTTGATTTTAGTTTTATATGTATTATTGTATTTTAATTTAAATAAAGTTGTTTTTTGTTTTAATAAATGCATTTAAATTTTATTTTTTTAATTAAATTTATTTTTAATCAATTTATTTTTGAATTAATTTTTGCAGGTCCAGCAGCAGCAACAACATCAACAAAAGGCGAATTTCCCGGTGGCTGGTCAACCCACTCAGTGTTGCTGATAGCGATCCTTCCATGCCATGAAGGATGTTGATGGCAATAAAAAGGTTTGTTTTTCGTTGAATTTAATTTAATTTTGTATTTAATTCTAGTATTTACTTTTAGTATTTATTTTTTGTATTTAATTAAAATTTAATTGAATACATGTTTTTAATTAAATTCGTGTAAATTAATATTAAATTCATGTAAACTTAAATTAAATTCGTGTACATTAAAATTAAATACAAAATTAAATACAATTAAATACTACAATTAAATACAAAATTACAACTTTTTTAGTGTTTAAATTTAGTATTTAATTTTTAAGTATTTAATTTTAATTTAAACGAATTTAATTTTAATTTACGCGAATTTAATTTAAGTGTACACGAATTTAATTTATTTTTATATTTGCATGTAAAACCTTTTTTGTTAAAAAATAATTTACATTAAAAATATTTATTTCAGCTAATAATCTACGACAAATATTACGTCTTCCTGGACTCCCACCTAGGAAACTCTCAACTCATGTGGCAGAACGAGAAGGAAATGATTCAAGAGTCTGAATTGACGGCGACCGGCGGACATTGATTTGGCTGCATTTGATGATGATGATGAAGTCTTTACGCGTATTTTTTATTTATTTATAATATTTTGATTTTGTTTATATTATTTTCAATTATTTTACTTCAATATTATAATTCAAATCTGTTTTTAACATGTATAATATATGATATAATGCCACGCGAAAGTAAATAAAAAATATTATTCAAAACGATTTTGTGACGTTACTTTAAAATCGGGAACCGCTCACGTGGCATTCCCGACAATTCATATTCATAACGCGGGAATTCCATTTCTTTTTCATATTTGGAGCTCATTTGTCATAAGGAATGTTGCGTCGTATTCCTCCTCAGGAATGCGTGTCTAATTTCTTTTTTTCTCGCACGGTCCATTTCTTCCTCGAGCATCGACGCTGCATTACTCCGCACACTAAGCCTGTCCCATTAAATTCTTTCATGCTGTGGTCCAAAAGTATTTTTTCTTCTCGGTCCTATTTCGAAAAAAAAATACTTTTGGACCAAAATGTGGCATTTGAAGTGGGGCTTTTTTGGGGCTTTAATAGGACTTTTTCGTTCAGTGTGGGAAAAGTTGTGGAAGGAAATGGTGAATTTTTGGAGAGAGACAGACGAGAGACTAGAGCTCCACGTGCCTAAAAGCCGACGATGAGCGACCGCGAAGCTACGGAATAAATTGCCATTGCCACACGGATTACGGATCTTTTTTGCTCGAGTCTTCGTCTTCATTCTGTTCAGCAGTTCTGTTCTGTGGTCACTGGCATGGGCACTCAACAAATCTCAGTTCATCTGTAATAGTTTAGCTATACACATGCTAATATATCATTAATCATTATTTGTGATCTTCAACATCAATATCAAAATCAGAAACTCAAATTTAATTATATGGACCAGCCATTATCTTTCAAACTTTAATTTTGATAAATTAAATCAGTTTTTTAAAACTCCGTCCATATAGTTGCATTTTTGACAGTTTCCGGGTTGGAATTTTTTAGGGAAATTACCACCTTGAAAAGTAACATATTTATACAGGTTTATTCAAGTTCGGTGAGCCGGGAGTAATTAAGTTTACGAGAGTATTGTGTAAGGTTGCACTACTATACAAAACTGAGTCAATTTGAAGGCAGCGGTGCTGCACGTAAATTTTAATTTAAAATGGAAGATTGCGAGCAGTTGATTAAAAAATCCTTCCCCCAAATTAACGACGATATTTATTCATACGTGGAAAGTAAGTAACTTTGTATTTTTAATAGGTAAATTAAATTGGAACGAGTACTTTTAGAAAGCGAGTACAGTTAAGAAAAGGAGGAATAAGTTTTATAAATAATTAATTAATCAGAACTGAATTTTATTTTGGGAATATAAAGTGGTTGATTGTTAATTCGCAGGTATCCTGACTGTCAGCAAGGATGACTTTGAGAGCCCTGAAGAAATTTTCGAGGCCTTAGGAGAAGTTCTGATGGAAGTTGCCGACACGGGGACAACTGAGGATGATGTGCGGTAAGGTTGACATACTTGCGGAAATAATTGAACCCATCAAGAGATGTTGGGGAAGGATACATTTGTTGTATCAATTTAATACTGGTGGTTTGTACTTTGTAGAAATATCTGCAGTGAAGTCTGGGAGTTGCTGGGCATGAAAAAAAATACGGTAAAAAATGGAATCAGACAATTAAGTGCTCCGGTCCAAATGAGCTCGTTTCTAGAAACTACGGAAAATACTGATGTTTCGTCTATTTGGATGAACACCAGGGATGACAATTTACGCCAGGTTGATAGCAAGAAACTACAGAAAGCTGAGGCAAAGCTCCAACAAAAGCAAGAAAAGCGGCAGAATGAAGTGGTAAAACCGCCACCCACTCTTGGTCAGGATTGTCAAGCTAGTGCGGCACAGGTACGACTGAATTTTGTGGTAGCGGTAGCAGTAAGCTGTATTAATTTGAAAAAAAAAACTATTTTAAAATTATTGGTATTGTTCTAGGTTATATCCAAGAAGGACAGTAAATTAGAAAGTAAAGGTCAAGTATCTCGTAATCAAGATATTAGGATTGAGAATTTCGACGTTGCTTTTGGAGAGAAGTGAGTTGAAATAATATTATTCCGTATTAATTATTACAAATATGATCCTGCACATGAGCTAAATGTATAACTACTGTATGTGATTTGATAGAGTTTTAATCAAAGGAGCTACCATTTCCTTAGCTTACGGACGTCGGTATGGTTTCGTAGGACAAAATGGGTTGGGCAAAACTACATTACTGAAAATGATTGCGAAGTAAGCCAATTCCTGTTGAAGAATATTGATTTCGGGGTACTTCAATGCTAACAAATTCTTTTTCTTCTAGTAAACAACTTAAAATTCCTCCCGGTGTCTCAGTCTTGCATGTAGAACAAGAAGTGATAGGAGATGATACCTTGGCCCTCGACTCTGTTCTTGAGGCGGATGTGTTGCGTACGAGTCTACTAGCAGAAGAAAAACGTTTATCAAGTGAAAGTAGTGCCGAAGCTGCCGCAAGATTAACTGAAGTGTATGCTCAATTATCCGCAATAGAAGCAGATAAAGCTCCAGCTCTAGCGGGTGTCATCCTTGCTGGTCTAGGATTTGCCCCTGAAGGCCAAAAGCAAGCTACTAAAACTTTCAGTGGTGGCTGGAGAATGCGTCTTGCATTAGCTAGGGCACTGTTTGCAAAGTGAGTATTGCTTGTGATTCGTTTGCCTAAACCTAAAACATATCTACCATCTACGCAATTAATTATTTTTCTTTCCTACTATCATTATGTGAATTTTTAATTTTAGGCCAGATCTACTATTACTTGATGAACCTACCAACATGTTAGACCTTAAAGCCATTATTTGGCTTGAGAATTATTTACAAACATGGAAATCAACTATCCTAGTCGTATCTCACGACAGGCATTTCCTTGATGAAGTTGCAACAGATATCCTTCATCTACACTCGCAGGTTATTGATCAGTATAAAGGTAATTATGGAAATTTTGTGAAAACGCGAACCGAGCGTCACAAAAACCAGCTGAGAGAATGGGAATCGCAGCAACAATTTAGAGCCCATACCCAAGAATTTATTGATAAATTCCGCTATAACAAGAAGAGAGCGTCCTTAGTTCAAAGCAGAGTTAAGATGCTCGAAAGGCTTCCCGAATTACAATGTCCCGATAAGGATATTGAAGTTGTCCTCCGGTTTCCTGAAGTTATCAGCTTAAGTCCACCTGTTCTACAATTAGATGAAGTGGTTTTTGGTTACAACCGCGATAAAATTGTTCTTAACAAAGTGAGTAGCTTAAATAGGTTACGAAGATATATAGATTTTTATAAGTAATTGGACAAATAATATGTACTGTAAATATTTTCTAAATATTAGCGCAATTATAAAATTAAAAAATATTGTAGGTCGATCTGAGTGCCGCTAGCGATTCAAGAATTTGCGTTGTGGGTGAAAATGGTGCTGGTAAAACTACACTATTGAAGTTGGTCCTGGGTGATTTGACACCTCTTAAAGGGTTTGTTCACACTCATCGTGGAATTCGTTTTGGATACTTCAGTCAGCATCACGTGGATCAACTTACACTAGATGTGACCCCTGTAGGTTTCTTACAACAGCGATTCCCGGGTAAGTAGTGGTTCCTAAATTATTATTTGTCAAAAACTGCTCAAAATTAACTATATTTACAAATATATGAATGTTGAATATTAAAACGTGTAATTCTTTTAAACAGGAGTTACTGTGGAGGAATACAGAAGGCATTTAGGACGCTTTGGAGTCACTGGTGATTTGGCTTTGCAAAGTATATCAAGTTTGTCTGGAGGTCAGAAATCCAGAGTTGCATTCACTGCAATGTGCTATCCTGGACCAAATTTCCTTGTCCTTGACGAACCTACTAATCACTTGGATGTAGAAACTATAGAAGCCCTTTCGATTGCAATTGAAAACTTCAATGTAAGTTGGGTTGTGCATAAAAATTTAGTATTATGAATAGGTTTAGTTACACTAACAACTAATAACCTTGATGATGATTTGATTCCGCAGGGCGGTGTCATTCTTGTTTCTCACGACGAGAGACTCATTCGGAATGTGTGTAAAGAATTATGGATTTGTGGCAACGGCCAAGTTAAGCGTATTGACGGGGGTTTCGAAGAATACAGAGCAGCCGTGGAGAAAGAGCTGGAGTGTGTCGTGTACAAATAATATTATTATTGCGGGAACAATACAGAATTCGGATTTTCTAGCAAGTCATATAGCCATATAACTTGTCATACCATTTGATTGTTAAGAGGCATTGCTCGGTTCGCCGGGCTTTACTGTTCACATTTTCGAGTTGTTGTAGCTTCGTCTAGTGTGTAGATTGTTTTACACTGAATACCGCTCATTCTACGAACAACTTCTATATAGATAGCTTTTTCTACGCATTTGTTTTGTATTGAGCGAATCTAATATTAACGAATAGAAAAATGAAAAATAGCTGTGATTTATATATTATTTATTGTTACAGTTGTGATTTCATTTAGCTACCAAATTTGTTTTCCATTAAATCTTGAAGGTCTTTGAAAGACCTGCTTGACAACTATTACACTAATAATGACTTATGTACTTCCAAAAATAGCTTTGAAAGCCTGGGAAGAGAATTTGTTTAGTACAAGCGACAAATTCTCTTGGATAAATAATTATAAAATTAAGCAATCAGTTTGTATATTATAAGTTTAATGGAGCTGGTTCAAATAAATCATTTCAAGTCAGTTACTTGTTTTGACCTTACTTGTCGTTAACCCATGTTTTACTATTCATATTACGTTCTATTGTGTGTCTCATTATTGTATTTAAAAATATTTATAGCCTTTCAATTATTATTTAGGCATATGCTCTACAGACTTTAGTGTATAAAGACAAGGTTTCCTTAGAGTTAGAACCGTCATTTATTTGTTAGTAATAATACCCTATTAATTTTTTGCAAATTACGATCCGTTTTTAATTGCGAATTTGTTTGAAATTGTTCACGATATTTTAATTCAATTCATTACTGTTAGTCATTATGGTCAAAATTTAAACGTGTCCAGGATTTTCTCTGGCTCAGTCGCTCAGTTTCATATCTGTCGTTTGAGCTCATTATTTATATTTTTTGTTTGAGTTCCATCCGCTGGATTTTTGTTGAAGAGGTTCGTTGAGGAGTTTAGGCTTTGGAGTGAGGAACAGAATGAGTCAAGTTGTCCTTTCTCAGGATGAACCGATTGGTAAAAAACAAAATTTCAGTGTCACTATATTTTCAGTTTTTGTTGTTCAATATTAGCTTGAATTAATTTACATATAATATAGACGTACATTATGACAACCTCCGTCCAACGTTGGGTTGCAGAATGGACAATGACAACAATTCGGTAGCAAGATGTAGTAGTGACTTTTTACTCTTGCCTTCACTGGTAAGTTTTTGATGGTCTTTAATACAGATATGAATCCTACAAAGTACAGAATTTCCTCGTCTAAAGAAAGCGTCAAAATGCTTATAGTGATTATACATTAATTATCATCACATTTACTAAAAAAAATTCCCAAGAAATTGATTAGTTAAAAAATAATATTGATCGTATTATTATTCTCTATTATGTAGGTACGAGAAAAAATATACACTTATTTAGTTCAATCTGAACTCCTGAAGTTACGATGCGTCTGTTTAAAGCTTCTCGAAGAAATTGACAACTTTGCGGACTTTTCTGTAATTATGAACAACAACACTGCTGATGAGAGTGATAACGTTTCAATACCTTTTCGTTATCTGAAGCTCCTGACAATAGACAATGATGAGAAGGATCTTCCGTGGAAGATGACTGCACAAAAGCTCCTTCCTCTGTGTTCACAAAAGGACTCACAAGATCAGTTAACAGGAAGTGTCCAAGCAGTTCATTTTGGTGCAATATCCTTCCCTACATTCTTACATTTATCGCGTTATCGGTCTATCCAGTCCGCAACACTGACAACAAGTGCTTTCATCCGTCCCATACCATCTCTACATTGGGTTCACTTGAAGACTCTCAGAGTAAAATTTCATGTGCTGAGCAATCAAATGGAGCAATTCATGCTCGATAACTTTGATTCACTGTGCGTGCAAATGTTCCCACATCTGGAAACACTGTCTATAGCTATGTGTAACACAGCCTACCCTAATATTCAATCGGCGTATTCCATCAGGATACTTCGGTTTGCCACGAAACATTGGAAGACTTTACGGACGTTAGAAGTAACAATGGAAGCTGAATGTTGTGTTTCCCATCATTACGTTGGACCCCACATATGTCCCGGCCTATCAGAAGTGGATCTAGTAGACATGAAAAATGTAAAATTGGAAGTGCTAACGTTAAATGCAACAGAGATAACATGTCCCAGATGCTCCATTTGGCAGGAATTCATCCGTCAACAAACACAACTACAAACGTTGGAAATTAGCATTTCTTGTGCCACGCGACTGAGGTCAGACTTCTTCTGTCCTGTCAACCCCAAAGCCACCATTCACTTGCAGAGCGTAATTGTAACTCTGTGGGGCATGGAAGGCTACTTCCCGTTTGATTTCCGACATTTGGATGAAGCAGTGAATCTTAAAAATCTAGAATTAGTACGTCATTCCCAAGCTCGAAGTCAATTAAGCAGACCGGAGCTGCTGAATGTATCTAAAATCCCTACAGGGCTCATATCTCTGACTCTCAACGGATTCCTAATCAGTTCGGATGATGTTCCAATCCTGTTTGAGCAAACGCGGAAGCTTAGGAATCTTATTTTAATTGATTGTGGCTTCGGGCTAGATATCGGAGTTCTAATCGAGCACATCGTTTGCATTGCCCAACATCCTAGTTATGCCACGGCTATCGTCGACTTTAACTCACCTGTCATCTTTTCGGAAGAGGCCATGGGACTCCTGTCGGATGAGATGGACAGGCACAAACTCATTTTTCAATATTTGTTTGAAATCCCATCGAACAAAAACCACCGGTTTTGGTTCGTTCATCCCGACAGAGTGGAACTCGCCCGTGGTAAATCCACCTTAGAGAAAGCTGGTTACTCTAAAGATGTCTTACTGAATTGCGAAGCCTTAGAGGAATACACTCACCGCATGTACTTCGACGACGAGTTCGATGACCAGGATGAAGCCGTGCCACTGTTTTACCACAACAATCTACAGCCTGATGAGTATCATCAAGAACCGATACCGATCCTGTCTTGAGGAGGCTAATAGGAAAGAGGACCTGCTTTTACAATCATTTCAAAACAATCTGCCATCCCAATTTCATGTTCCAAAGTCTCCATTCTAAACTCCTTTACATCCCTTTTAGTACCCTCCAGTACTACCAGTTGTACATTGATGTCCATGTATACACTATTGGTAGACTCCGAAACTCAAAAAACATAAATGTAGAAAAGAACAACCTATAATACGTTGTGATACCTGCAGTACATCTTCTGACAATATTGACTAAATAATTCGTTTTTGCCTCACAATCAATTTAAATTGTTGTGAAAATCCAGTCAATAATCAATAACCCAAAATGATATTTTATGTCTCAAACGAAAACAATATTCATTCAAAATTTCACGTTGTACACATAATGCTGTTGAAAAATAAAGTATACGCGAGAGATGTCGCTTATTATTTCCTTTCAACTTCTATCCTCCATTTTTACAGTTTGTCACTTCCTCTACTTTATTTTCCAAGTAATTTACTACATATGTATATATATCAAGTTGGATTATAAGATTAGTAATTAGTACTAATCAGCATCAAGATTGGTAATCTTGATCTTCTACCCGACACATTCATATGAAATTTAAAGGTCCCACTGTTTTTTCTTGTTTCGTATAGCCATAAAAAATATTGTTAAAAAAATTAAAGCAATCCAGCATTCTTATGTGACGATGTGCAAAGCAAAAATCAGAAAAATGTGTATGTATAAGCAGCACAAACACAACCCAATCTTACCAGGCGGATCGGATCATAAACTCATCATAAAATTATAATAAACCCATAAATAGTTTGCCGATTTCCAAATAAATATCTCGCTTCTGGAGGTGTAACGTTGGGTTATCGCCATTTTTCTTAAATGCAAGATGAGCTATATACATACATAGATATCATCAATCATCATATTATTGCTGCAAAGTGTGTTAACTCCAATTTCGCATATACAATATAAAATATAATACATATATATGTATACAATATAAATTGACATCCCAAAAGGTTTTTAAATTACTAATTTAATTTGATCAAAGCAGCGTCAGGATTGCCGGAGTTAACCTATCTTGCATTTAAAATTAAATTGATATAAACAGCTTCAGGCTTGTTGGAGTTAACCTAACTTGCATTTGAAATTAGTACATTAAATTTGATGAAAAAAGCGCCAGGTATGCTGGAGTTAACCCATCTTGCATTTAAGAACGATGAAGATAAGGTAACCTAACTCCATTTAATGCACCTCAAGCATTTAGCGATATTATCATTATTTCTATCAATCTCCTTCTAATAACAATAATATCGATACATTATTGTGCTGTAGGATTGTCCACTCCACATCCACAATCCTTTTATGAATGCAAAGGTGCTAAATTACAATATAGCGTCCCTGTTGCTTGATCTCCGCCAAAACGTACTAAATTTCAATAATGAACTTCTGTTTGTTGCTCTCCGTAAAAACGTTTGTCCATCATCCCACGCTACGCATCGATGCATCTGCTTCGTTCTGTCACCGTTGCGTCTCAACAGCATAACAAAGATTGTACTGCGGCATTGTAGATTTCCTTGTGGATCGTACATACTCACCTGTCTCTAATGTAAAAACATCCCACACAAATCCTGCTCCTATGCTTTTGGTCGGGGTTTTGGTTTGGTTGGAGCAGAAATGTGCGTGCGTATAATGATTCCTGCTCTTTCCTTTGCCGTCCAATTCCAATGCCTTTTCCGTGTACCTTTTTCCCTGTCTGCCGTCTCCTTATGTATACTAAAAAGTATCACAATAAAGGTCCCAAAGTACTAATTTCTATCCCTTCAATGTTGAAATTGGTACTTTTTGATACTCTGCTCAGACGATATATTACGTCCACATTTCCGCACATGTATTCCTCATACTTATGTACACATTTACTATTGTACAGCACTACAGTCCACACAAAGTTTAACCTACATTGTAGAAATCTTTATTTTAGCTATAAATTATTTATTTAAGCCTAATATACAGTGCATTTAGGAATAGCACAATTTTTCCTGCCTCTCATGGATTGAGGGTAAAAATATTAATTTACATCTACATCTGTAAAACAGCGTGTGTGCAAGTCTACACGTTGTATTGTATTTTTGCAGATTTATTGCATAATTTTTGCATATAGGAGAAATATATTCCTAAAATTTGAGGTGCTCGCTCGCGTGTGCTCTGCGAACTGTACAAACACATGTGCGTCCTGTTACCTTGAACATCTTTAACCTTGTATTTGTATAAGGCAAGTTATAAATTGTATTATATTATAAGGTACTTTGTAATATTAATATTATTTATATTTTTAGTGCATTTAACTCTTTACAGTGCTATTATAAGGTTGTTGTTTCACATGCAAGGTTATTATAATAATTTACTATTGAACTTTATATTTATTTTAATAATTAATAAATTTAGATAAATAGGAAAACATACTTTTTGTATATAAGAATATTAAATTTTAAATAATATATTAAGGGCTATACTTTATTAATTTTTTATATTTCAATTGGACGTGCATCATTTTCGTAGTTTGGTTAAATGGCGATTGTAGTGTACTCCATGCTGTTTAAATATTAGAATAATATTAAATATTAGAGTTATTAGAACTATTTGTTGGAACAGCTGGAGTTACGAATATTGTGAGGATTATTGAGGACATTTACAATATTACAAGGAGTATTGGGTGATGGAATGTTGGAATAATTATTTAATATTATTAAATGCGCTATGTTTAGTATGCTAGCAGTCTTATTCTATAGTAGTAATTTGTCAAAATCGAAAGCTGGAATCATTCCGAACGAGCTTGATTGATCAAAATTGATCAATGAGCTGAGTATTAATTTGAGCTTTTGATGAGCAGGCGATCCCCTGTGTGTAGATAACAATTTATTCAGAAATATTGCTTAATATCACTCTTAATTCCTCTTGCGCGTGTGTTACATTTTAGTAGAATGAAGTATATACACTTAATATTAATATATTGAATGTTGGCAAGATTAGTGATTATATTCCACATAAATTCAAGGTCTTGGGTATACTAATAATGTTGTGTGACTTGTATTGATTTAAAGGTTTACTTGTGTGTACAGTGTACACGTCGTCGCCGTCGTCTGTGAAACTTTTCCCCGGAACTCTGTCGTCTGATTTAATCAACAACAAGATATCAAGACTTTGGGGCTTTTGGAATAAGGATATACACTTGAAAGATAGTACTTGAAAGAACAATTGTGATACGAATTATTTTAATTCATAGTCATTTCGAAGACTCCTGCCGAACGAAACAGTTTATTTGTAATAGGATATTACTAAATTCAGAAATAATTATGGCCGGCTTGGTAAAGAAAGGTATACAGACCTTAAAATCTAAGGAAATGCGGGACTACTTCATGAGGTGAGATTTGTATTTTTATGGGTCACGCAATTTGAGGATATTTGGAACTATAGTGTGTCATGTTTGTAAATGGGTTAAGTAATCATGTGTATAATTATTTTTCAAATTGTAGCACCCACTTCTGGGGTCCTGTAGCCAACTGGGGGATTCCGATAGCCGCAATTGCTGATACTAAAAAGGATCCTAAGTTCATCAGTGGGAAGATGACCTTTGGTAAATGAAAGATTTTGAACTTGATAAAAAATTGTTCGGGATTTGATAAACCAATTTATCGCCCAATGTGATAAAGAATAATTCTCATTATTGTCTAATGAATATTTTAAGTGATAAATTATTGTTGATTTATTAATTTTACAGCCCTCTGCATGTACTCGTTAATCTTCATGAGATTCGCGTGGAAAGTACAGCCTAGAAATCTACTATTATTTGCCTGTCATTTTACAAATGAGTGTGCTCAGATAACCCAAGGTGTTCGGTTCATAAAATACGAATATGGCGATAAGAAAGAAACAACAGACGTCAACTAAAAGCCAATGTACTTTAATGACATTTTAATCAAATATTTAATGTAGGGACTCATTAAGCTCTGTTTTGGGCTGTTTCCATTGCAGACGAACTTAAAAGTTTGAAGTCCAAACATAGTAACTATGTATACTATCAACGATAGTCGCACCTAAATCTTATAAAAGAATATTAAATGTAGCAATAATGGGAGAAACAAGTGATGTAGAGGATAATATTGTTTAAATAAGTATAGATCAAATATTCACATGTTACAGCCTCACGGACTGCTGACTTTAAAAATGTGCTGGAAATCTGTAATAATGTGTTATCCAACTTATTTTGTTATTGGTTGTTAGAAGTTATATATTCATTGGCAAGGCTTCTGGGAAGCTACATGAAATCTGTGTTCGTGTTTTAATGTTAATAAAATTATGACGCACAGTAAATAGATTGGAGTTTTTTCAGCCTTTATTCGGATCACAAGATCTGACTACTTAATTTACAAAACCCATTCGTGGTCATACTTGTGACGAAACATATGGACAGGTATTTCTCTAATGAAGCAAATGACAATGTGAAAACATTGTTACAATTCTCAAAATAGTCTGAACTAAAGGGACACAATACTTGGCCATCGTTCCTTATAATATGATTTTACTGACGAAGAAAGTTGATTTTCTAGTTAGAATTTCCTATGAACTAGAATATTCAATTTCATGATTTACGGATTTTCTTGCTACTTCAAGTTCAAAGGTTCAATTGCATCACTTCGCCTTGCTAAGCCTCTGTGCGACGTCATTCCAATTTGCAATATTGAAAATGTTCTTGACGTAGTCCGGTCGCACGTTTTTGTATCTATAGAAAGATTCCAAGATATATTATATATTGACCTCTTAAATAAATAATTCTTATACATTTCAAGATTCAAATAAACTATTCTACAAATCAAAATAATATTGTAATCGTATTTTGAAATAATTACTGCAAGTAGTAGGCATGTTCCCAGACGTCGATACCGAAGAGGGGAACCAAACCAGTAGTAGCTTCCAACGGATCTTGATTAGCACAAGTAGTGATTTCCAGTCTCTTCGATGTTTTATTATATCCAAGCCAACCCCAACCACTGCCCTGTACACCAACAGTAGCAGTGCTTAAACGAGTTTTCATGTTTTCGAAAGAACCAAAATCCCTTTTGATCGCATCCATGAGTTCCCCTGTAATACAACCAAATACCCACATATGTAAATACAATATCATAATATGGTATATTGCAACAACTCACCAAGTAAAAAAAGTATCAATAATTCATTTAATCTACGTCAACGAACAATTACATAAATAAATCAAGTAAACAATTCAAATATAATCATCAACAACAATCAAGCAGGAATAATTAAGGGACGAGATAAAAAAACAGATCTAATAAACAATAATTCAAAACGCCAGACAGATTTGAAATTACCAGAAGGTTCGCCACCTCCCTTGGGCGATAAATTCTGCCAGAAAATAGAATGGTTGATATGACCTCCTCCGTTGAATTTCAGGGCTGGTTGGAGAGCAATGATCGCACTGACATCATTCTTAGCTTTGGCCTCTGCCAACTTTTCCTCAGCAACATTCAAGTTCGTGACATACGTGTTATGATGTTTAGAATGATGGAGTTGCATTATTTCCGCCGAAATCGTCGGCTCTAACGCATTGTAGTCATACGGGAGGTCCGGCAAAGTGTGCTTCAGCCGGGAGCCTTGGACCAGGGCACACAAGCCAGCATTCGGTTTGAGTCTGTAAAACAATAAAATTAACCATGAACCAATTAAGTATACATTAAGGTGAAAAATTAAGTTTATTTAATTGTTGTAATATTGTAAATTATATAAGCGTGCAGTTTTTAAATATTTTCAATGAACACTGTATTATTATAATGGAGCCACCCGAGCAAAATCAACCAAAAATACACTATTTTTCTACAAAAATATCGCTTCTACAGGGGTCAAACAGATATTATAAATACCTCAAAACTTGATTAAAATTTCGAATCATCTTTGTTTCTGGGGATCTTAAATTCAACCTTCAATGACCGTGTACTTCTTTATCAAACTTCAATGTCTTCCTTCACTGTCGCCGCCGCTGTGTTCGCTTTTCCCTTTAACATAAAGTCTATTGCAGATTTGAAATTCCCAGACAAAATTTTTATTATGCAAGGTTATCTCGTTCACATATATGACAGAAGACTGGACAAAAAAATTTTAATAGAGAATAAATTACTATAGGGAACTTTATTTAAATATTAAATTAATTAGCTAATTGAATAGTAAAATTTAGTTAAAATTTTATAAATTATTAAATAATAAATATTTCCGTAACAGTAATGCTTTAGAAAAGATTGTGTTGTATGGAGACATAAATTAGTTTTATAAATTATTTATTGTAAAAATAAGTAACATATTTTATATATATACATATATACTTATATATTTGGATGATTTTTATTATTTATTTAATTATTGAAGTTTTTGAAAAGTAGATTTTCTTTTCTTAACAAAGTCTTCGTTCACATTACATTGATTCATCCGACGATGAACCATAATCTCCAGAGATGAGAGCTAGTCCATTGGTATTGCTTGGAGAAGATATGTTTACGGAACTACTGGACTCTGGATTTTCTGCAGTAGCGGCGGCGGCAGGTTCGGAAGACAGGGTGGACGTTGCGGATGCAATTGCTCGTTTCGGTATGCCGAAAGATATTCCTAGAGAAGCCCTTTGCTTTTCAACTTTTTCCTGAGATTTCTCTTTCTGTTCCGCGGTAATTGCGTTAGTTAATGGGAATTTTGATTTATTTTCTATTGCTAATCTTCGCTGTAGTTGTCGTTCTTCGGATGCTGTAAAGTAATTGAATTAAAAATTAAAATTTTAAATAGCTTAAAAGCAATTAATGCATTACATGTTTACACAACAAATAGTTTAAAAGCAATTTGTTTTTGTAAACTATTTGTTTTCTCTATTAAATACAGACATATTGAAAGAGCGTAAACTAAACTCAAAAACATTACTGATTCATATTTTACAGTGGAAAATAAAATCCTTAATAAAATCGTCGGGATTCAACTCACTTTGACTAGGCTGTAATCGAATTAACCCAGCTATGCGACTATCATCAGCAGATTCTTTAAGGAGTGGAATATCAAGAGAAGCCTTCTTGAGAAACTCCTTGTCTCGGTCGTCTTCAGCTTTAATTTCTTTTTTCTTTGTCTACAAACATTAACATTGGTTATATTACGTTTATTAATTAAAATTTGAAAACACGGTTCTTCATTGCTATGAGTCACTGTCCTAAACTTACACGAAAATGATGTCTTAAAATTTTATTAGATAAATAATCATCTTTCCATCGCTCTTGTAAACTTTCTAAGTTGGCAAGGGTGGGAGTTACTGTTTTCAATTTCCCCTGGTCACTTACGCCGTGTTCCAGTCTGAAAAAAATGTCATGAGCAGAATTTATATTAGAATTCTTGAATTTATAAAAATTGACTTATATAAAAATATGAAGTTAAACAGCTTCCTTACTTAAACATTGCATTAGAAGCTAGCGATCTGCCAACAGATTTGTCATCCGGCACCACTTGACCGTTTTCGGTTGGATCCCATCTATTCTCTTGACGACGTGCACCGCTGATGATTGCGTAATCTAAATTCTAAAAACACAACAGTTGAAAGCAAGATTAGTACAAATCAAATCTTCAGCTTCAGTCTTCACGCAGGTAGTTTGTTGACAAACTAATGAACTTTAATTTATTACACGAATCCTGATAGACAATTAAACAGTAATAATCTTACCCCTGGGTCAGTTCGTATTTCAAAATGATTATCACACAAATGACATTTCATCCGAAATTCATACACAGGAGTAGAGTAGTACATTCCCACTTTCTTCTTTTCAGCATTGTATCTGTAAAACATTATATAGATATACATGTGTTGTTTAGTTGCATTCCCAATTAATTTATAATTAAATTCTAATTGTTAGTAAATTATTTCTTTAATAATTACCACAACTTACCTCACACCCATCCCAATATGATTTTGGCATCCTTCACACCAAATATTAAAGGGCATTTCAAAACGAATGATAAGGATGCCCAGATGCAATTTCCTGGCTCTTTCCCGCAAGGCATGAGTGCCTTGGAATTTGTTAAGGCCACCTTTCTTGGGGTCATAGTCAGGCGGGTAGTACTTGTTCGTACCTTTTCTTTCACCCTGAAATTAAAATTGCCACAAAATATTTAAAAGTTGTCAATTTATTTACTACAGAATTAATAATCATATATAAATGATATTATTTAACAAATCCCATGTACTTTCTTACCATTTTTGTGGTTAGCTAACTTGGCAGAAGTTATTCACGGAATAAAACTGTAACTATTCAAGTAGATTTTAAATACCTAAACATTTACAAATAATCCAGTAATGAAATAAATTTATTTTTAAGAATTCTAACAATTAATTTAATTATTAGAATTTAAGTAAACATGTTACATTTTTTTCTTTTCCCAATCGTAAGTAAATACAAAAACTTTCAAGCAAAACAAATAAATAGATTATCTTTGATTAATTAATTATACCAATATTTGATTTGCAATTAATACAATGAACATGAATAATGCTTTTGGTAAATAGCTTCAGAAAATTTAATTTCAATTTAATCCTTAACATGAAATCTTCCAACACTTCGCAAATCGCAAAAGGGCACGTTTATTTACTTCGTCCTTTTGACTTTGACCTCGCTCGGCTAATCGACTTCGACAAAAGATTCTAAATTCGTTCATTTTGAAATCTCGCGGTCTCTGGCAAGAATGTCGCATCTAAAGGCATTTTAATTATTAACGCAAATCATTTTGGACTTGTGATTTGATGATAATGGTTTTTTCGAAGATGCACGAACTGCCGAACATTTATAATAATAGTAATTAACTATTTATAATTAAATTTATAATGAATGAAGCTACAATTTACATTAACATTAAGTCCAGGAAGCCCTTGTTTTGTTTGACTTTTATGGGCGTAAATTAATACATTTTATTTCAATTAAAAGCTCTCGCACATAAACTAATTGATTAATTAAAAAAAACAATAAGCATTGGCCTCATATGAATGAAAAGGTAAGAGAGTCCCCGGATTATGAACCAAATCCACAATATATCTTTGGAGCTTTTCCAGTGACACTGAGTCTTGTTCTTTGCCGTCCTTGGTGCAGGATTCTGAAGATTCAGATGCCTTTGTACATGGACATTGTTTCTGTATAAATTAAAGATATTCATCTATTAATTTTATTTCTCATTGTTTTGTCATTTTGTTATTCTTAAAATTAAAGGTAATACCTATTATTGCTAAATTAAAATAATAATTTTATTTATTAACGTTTAATGAATTAAATAATATAATATGATAATAATAATTTTATTATATACTTGATTATATAATATTATCATTATCATATTAGATATTTGCTTAAGATGAAATTAATATAGACAATTAAAATTTTAAAATGCAGTGGCTAAAATAAAAAAGAGCTTACATCACATTTCTTCGACCTAACAAAAACCACATTCCAGACCTTCCGGTAGCCTCCCCGCTCCAGCGAGGAAGGAATACCCAGATTATCCGCCAGGGCTTTGAAAAGAATGGCTCTGGATCGGTGAGCACCAATGGTGAGCATGGTGATAGGAACGATGTTGGAATTAAATTGAGTTTGTAAATTTGCTAACTGAAGTTCCTCCGACTCGTAACTTCCATCCCATTTATCACCGAGACCCCCAAGAAGTCCCTCCGATGTGTCACCCCCACTCCGTTTATCATTGCCGCCACCAAGTCTATCACAAACTACTCGGGCCAAGAGTTTAACAACTTCCGCCTCTGAAGAAATATTTTCGGAATCAATAATACCCCGAATTTCATCGAAGATTTTCTTCACTGAGTCATCTTTGCTTATCATCTCGGCGAAGATGGGCTGGAAAGGAAAGTTAATGATGGATGGTTTGAAGTTTAATGATGATAGCATTTTAATGGTAGAGCATAATATGCAAACAAAATATTTTACATCATGACATTAAAAACAAGGTTATGTTTACTTACATTACTCTCGGTTAAATCTTTGGACACCGCTGTTGAAATATTTAAGTGGAGAATCTTCTTGAGTTTAACATTGTTGTCGTTCGATTTGATCTTCTTCAAAGTGATGATGTCTTCCGGAGCTTTCACAACTCCACAATCAAAGAAACCATCAGGTAGTTTCTCAAAGGGGTCCAAATGGTTACCAATGGCAAACTTGGCGGATAAGTTGGAGCATAAGAGGCGTTCGAATGCTGATCGAACTGTTAGTAGTAACAAAGTAGTATAGTAAACTTAATATTAAAATATCGTATTAACACGCTAAAAAGTATGCACATTGGTATTATCTTGTTGCAATTAATATCAATGTAATTATTATTTTATTGTGAAATGTGTAAAGCATTTTAAAATATTACATGGCCCGTTTACGCCAACCATATCTTGTCGCTTCCACAATTCTTCTAATACCCCTTGTTCAATCATTTCCAAAGCAACGTCTTCGTAAGTTCCAGCAATCTATTTGACATTTATAAAAATAAATAACTTTAGTGTTTACATATTAATATATAAACAATGCTCATCCAGGATGAAAATTAGCATGCTTAGTGATCAAAATGGGATATCGAAATTATCCAAGATTTAATATGTAGGTAGTAAGAATAATTTACAAAAAATAAATATTAAGTTACATGAATAATTGGAACAGCAGAGGCCACAACCGGATACTCGTGATGTTGTATCAACTTGATCAGGACGTCAATTCCACCCTTGGTGACCATCATTCTTAGAGCATCGACCTCACACAAAAGACCAGTGAAAGCTGTTGCGGCTGCTACAAGTAACTATACAAGTACAAAATACCAAATTAAATTAAAAATCGCCAGAGAATTTGCATTAGATTAGTACATGTAAATTAAATAGATATTTTGGGAAATATATACCTGGGGATTCGACGTCTTATCCATAACGGCAATAATACCCGCAATAATATTTTCGTCAGTGACATGAGGCCTCAAGGCCCAGTGCAAACTCAAATTGTGAATGCATGTCATTGTAGAAATGAGTGCGTCGTCCGAATAATCATTGCAATTTTTGAGTATTTTCGTCAACATGTCTTTGCCTCCCCACTCTAAGAATAAATGCCCAGCTGGCTTCCCACTGTACAGGATATGTGCTATGGTTGTGATGACGTTCTCCAACCCTTGCATTGTAATATCAGGGGATTCAGCGTAATCAAGTAACGGTGCCATCGCCTACAACATGAGAAACTCTGAATTTCACGACGTCATCTATACCAATAATGAGAGAAAGGTCAGGGAGAAAGAAATTCATAGCAATGAAACGAAGAAACATTAGAGATAGGGAGCAACACATACGCCTGTTAAAATTTTGATTGCCCTGGCGTCACATTCTGATATTCGAGCTGCAGCCAGTGCAGCGACAGCTACCAATTTCATGTTGTCGCAAGCCAACAGTTCAACTAGCTTTTCAGCAAAACCCTGCAAAACACAAACTTACTAATTATTATTAATCCTTAATTTGTCCCTTTAATATATACCTTAAGTATAGATTTACTCATAGTTAATTAAATTGTGAATTGAGTACAGTTTAAAAAACATTTGTCACTTACAGAATCAAGCAGAAGTTTTGCATTGTTGGCTACACATGATATTTTTCCAGCCAGATGAACTGCATGCACCAAAGTTTTTTCATCAGATGTAAAATTGATAACATGTATCAAGTGATCTATTAGGCTTGCCATTTTAGCACAACAGCTCCTTGATTGAGCCATATTTATTAAAGTTTTCAAAGCTACACGATGTAAATCCCCCATTTCCATTTTTGAGAGTTTCTGAAATTACAGATAGTCAAATTACATAGTCATAAAATTAAATGTGTAACAATTCTTTTGAACTACATAATATTAAGGTAGAGTTTGAAATATTACTTCGCTAATATTTTCAATTAGACCCATCTTGTCCAAAAGTTCGGTACCCGCCGGGAGGAGCGCGACCTTTTGCAGAACTGACATTGCAATGACTTGAACTGTGGGGAAATCACTGTCGATCAACCTCACTATTGGCTTCAAAATTTCTTCGGAAAGCAATAATTGTGTGTTCAAAGGTTCTTCCAAAATTCTCCAAATGGCCTCGATAGCATTCCGAACTATGTCAGCATCCGGGTGATCCAAAAGCTTCAATAATATTGGCAAGGAATCATTCTGAATGAGTTGCAAGCGTCCGGTGTAAAGTGTCGCAAGATTTGACAACAACAATGAAGCGTATTCTTGCAGAACCTCATCCGTGCCTTGAGCGAAGGTGTTAAAATCTTGGACGAGCTGATCAGGCAAATAATAAATTATATTTATAAAATTAGTTCTTATTGAAGGAAATTAAAAGATAACACCACAACTTATATACTTCTGCATCTCGCATAGCTAGCTTCGCTTTGTGCGTCTTGGACGCAAGTGCCATGTTTTTCATAGCCAGCCTTTGAATTACTGGATTGTTGGAGTGAATCAATCTAGCTAACACAGCAACTCCATTTAGATCCGCAAAAATCTCACAGTTTTCTATGCATTTTTTCAGAAATTTTTGGAGACAGTTCAAAGCCCCGATTACAATCTAAAAAAATATGTAGATTTTATGAATATTCCCCTCAACATTTAAAATCAATATTGACATTAACTGTATACATAACAAATCATTCACGTACATGATCTTCATCACTCTGTAACATTAATATAGCAGTATAACATTCGTTAGCTTCAAAATGACAGGGTCCGAATTTCTTCAGGGCTTCCTCTCTTTCACGTTTTTCCTTTTCGCTGGCCAACTCCGCGTCCGTTTTAAGGCCTCGCTTAAGCTTATTATTGTAGGGATCCCGGGGCGTTTTCCCCTTTTTACCTTTTTTCCCTTTGGGAGACTTCGACCTCGACTTGGATTTTGCCATTTTTCCTGCTTCTCCAAAATGTTTGCGTGCCTATGGCTGAGGATCAAGGTGAAGTTACTCAAGTGTTAAAAATAAGAATGAAAGGATTGAAATTAAAAGTTCATAGACATAATGACTGACATTAACACGCCGAGTTAAGTGAAAACACACTTTCACAGTTTAAAACACCACTTTGCCAGGCTCCTGTTCCTGTTTACTACTTGACTTAGAGCACTGCTATGAGTTAGGCATTCAATTGAGCCCGAACAGCATCTTCACAATTTAATCGTTTTTTCGCGTTACTTGTTGTAAAACATTCATTTTTCAAAGTTTTGTACACGATCATGGAACTTAAATAATAAAAGGCAAATACCATAATGCACCAGTGAAATACTTAGTGAACGATACACGAGAGAGAATCTCCCCCTTACACTCTACACTACAAATACAAATACTACTCTACTCTAACTCTTATACCATTTAGCCCTTACGTCTTTTATCTGTATAACCAGTGAGTAATATATTTATTATACCAAAACTTGAAGGGAATATTGTTTATTCTTCAATTTAGGATCCCTAAAACCTATACCTGTTTTCTTGATGGTATTGATTTTCAGTAGATTTTGGCTTCCCTTCAACTAGGTAGGACTAGAGTAGCAAGTTGCAAGTAATTAATACGATTTTGATATTTCCAATCAGTCCAACGTCAAACACATAATGACCAAAGCTCTTATGTAGAGTCCTCAATAAGATTTTGACATTACAAGGTGTTTCATTGTAGGTACATATATCACTTAACACAACTCCGTCTAAGAATGCGTGCCGGAACCGGGCTATCAAGTACATGATATGAATATTGATTTTGTTAACTCATTGTAAAAGTTTATAATTATTTTACTAGCGAACTATCATTACTAGTTTGAAAACCCAAACCAGGGATAAATGTCATCAAAGCTAAATTCATGTTACAGAATCATTACAACAGATTTACAAAAAGGATCGTTCTGCGGTGAATGACATAGATGAACAGTCGTTCGATAGAAGGCTAAATTATATATTTGGGAAGCACAAGTAAGCTTGTATTTATTTACATACAACCATACCTGTCAATATCCCCATTCCCCATATTTAGTCTCGGTTCAATTATTACCCCCAACACTGTTTATGCACACGGAATTTGTGTTCAATAATAACATTAGGTATTCAAATGTTAAAGAATTCAAAAAGTGTCAATTTTTTCAAGATAAGCTCACATTGAATATGTATATATACTTTAAATTCCAGGCATAAAGAATGGTGGGCAAAGAAAACAGTGAAATCCAAGCCTGTGAAACAGGATAAACAATTACAACCAGTTCCTTACTACCAGCTGGTAAGTTCTACTTTAACTGTTAAATAGTAAATTACATAGGGAAATATATATGTATAAAGTATAATTGTCATATCTTATGAATGAATATCCTTTGATGTTTTATGTCTTGTTTAGTTCCGTTATCTAAAGCGCTCTGATGCGCCATTACTAATTATTGCGGTTGTCGCAGCGCTAGGCGCGAGCTCGTGTTTTCCCATAGTAAATATATGGCTGTCGGCCATGTCTGAAGTTTTAGTGAACAGAGAAGAGTCCTTGCCTGCTAAATGTCAACCAAATATAACGAGCGGTAGAAACACCTCGACAAAGTATATTTGTTAATGAAAAATGTAGTTTGATAGTACACTCATCATTTTCCCGAAATTATAGTTATCTAAAGTTAATTACTTAAACTTTCAGTGTTACCCACCATCCACAAAAAATAGTACCGAGACTACGGGATTATTCAATTGGAATAACCGGTATCGCTGTTTTTAATTTTCTCTGCGCCTACCTTTTTGTTTCGATTTTCAGCCGTTTGGGGGAAATGCAGGTGACTTCAATAGATTTAAAAAACAATTACTTATTCTAAATCTAGTTTTTAGATGTTCATGTTTCGTTAACTTCACCCATGGATCATTGCACAGGTCTACAGAATCCGAGTACGATATATTTCGGCATTGTTGAATCAGAATATCGGATGGTACGATACTGTTGAAGATAGAAACTTCATTTCTAGGATTTCGGAGTAAGAATATCAAGATTTTATGTTCAATGCATGCTAAATAAAAATAAATAATTTAATTGGAACTATACCACTGAACAGGAACATTGCAAAGATTCAAGACGCCATTAGTGACAAAGTCGGATTATGCATCTACTACATGTTTAACAGTCTCCTATGCTTAGCAACGTCTTTGTGGTATGGGTGGAAATTGACACTCGTAGTGCTTTCCATGGTCCCAGTCATTGCCATAGCTATGATAATAATAACTGTCGTCCAGTCCCGTTTGGCTCTAAAAGAGCAGGAGTCCTATGCAAGAGTAGGGATGGTTGCCCAAGAAGTGCTGGCGAATATTAAAACTGTGATGGCATTTAGCGGACAGAAGAAAGAAATTGAAAGATTTGAAGAAAAATTAGTTAGTGCAAAACGCGCTGGGATGCTACGAGGAGTGTTTTCATCTTTCGGCAACGCATTTCTTTGGTTTCTAAATTATGCCGCCTATTCATTAGGCTTCTATTATGGAATCATGCTCATGCTGGAATCTGATGAATGTAAAAGACCCGAATATGGAGCCAAAGAAATAATTCTTGTAAGTTAAGGTAGTCATCTAAACAATTGGAGATTTGAAATTTCACTGTTAACAAGCATTTTGTTAGGTATTTTTCGGCGTACTAACTGCTGCTTTCAATTTGGGCCAATCTCTATCCTATAATGAGGTTTTTACAATAGGATGTGGAGCAGCTGCTTCGATTTACAAAGTCATCGACAGGTGTGATATTATATAACGACAAAAAATCAAATCAAATGTGTACTGTGTATAAACTGCAATGAAGGGATAAATATGCAATGCAGGGTACCAGATATTGATAGCTCCTCCACCGAAGGACTGAAACCAAGTGAAAGATCCGGTGGTAAAATTGAGTTCAAAAATATTAAATTTTCTTATCCGGCGAGAAGGAAAGTTAAAGTACGAAAAATTATGATTGTTGGACAATATAATATAAATTCGACAAGCAAAATGTAAAATTCCACAAACGTGATGTAATACAATTTGTTAAAAATAGTTTTTATGTAACAGATCCTCCACCATATGAATTTAATAATTCAACCAGGCACTACAGTGGCATTAGTAGGAAACAGTGGTTGTGGTAAATCTACTTGCCTTCAACTCTTGCAAAGGTTGTATGACCCCGACCGCGGTGAAGTAAAAAGATTACTCCTCTTACTTAAAAAGTACACCTTATTTAATTTAGTTGGCTCAAAATACTGGAATTTTTAATTTAAAACAGGTTCTACTGGATGATATACCCATAAAAGAATTAAACATATCCTGGTTCCGGTCACAATTGGGCGTGGTAAGCCAAGAACCAATGCTTTTCAATGCAAGTATAGCCGAAAACATTAGATACGGAAAGATGGATGCCACTCACGAGGAAATAGAGCAAGCATGCAAGTTGTCAAATGCTCACGGGTTCATCGAAAGACTTCCCCAAGTAAAAACAATTTCATGGCGGGATTTGGGAAAAAGTTAAATCTACTATGTGATTAATCAATTTAAATCAATTTATTGAGACAGAAGTATGAGACAATGGTGGGAGAACGAGGGGCCCAACTCTCAGGAGGTCAAAAGCAAAGGATCGCAATAGCACGTGCATTGATTCGGAACCCTCCAATTTTACTGCTAGATGAAGCCACTTCAGCATTGGACACTCAAAGCGAATCCATTGTTCAGGAAGCTTTGGAAAAGGCTAGTGAAGGTCGCACGACCATAATTGTCGCGCACAGGCTTTCAACCATACGGAATGCCGATGTCATTGTCGCTTTACAGGGTGGATCCGTAAGTTATCCTTTCAGACATCCAAACACATGTACAGCTATAAGCACAAACATGTAACTAATGAACCTCAAATTTTCAAAAAAGGTATCAGAATCGGGAAATCACAACAGTTTACTGGCGCAACAAGGTTTGTACTACAAACTAGTTACTGCTCAGACTGCTGCTCATACATACGACGAGGCAGATGATGACAATAAATCTCACGGTGACACCAGTGTGGACACCCCTGAAGATAATGAAAAGATCGGTGTCAGCGTTAGTGCTGCACCAGAAGAAACTGTATGTTGCATTTATTTAGACTTAGTACATACTTGTTTGAAAATTAACATGAAGTAATGGTGTTGACGACATTCAATTGATTTTGAAGGCTCTGCAGTTAGCAAAAAGAACAAGTTTTCTCAGTTTGCTTAAACTAAATAAGAAAGAATGGTATTGGATGGTGTTTGGAATATTCTTTTCCATTTTACAAGGGCTAAATTTGCCGGTGTATTCATATTACTTCGGGGAGTTTACAAAAGTATTTACCATGAGTAGAGACAAGACACAGGAACGGACTAATGAGCTGGCGTTGATATTTCTTTATATTGGTATATATTCCGGAGGAACTATTTTTATATCTCTCAGCTGCTTTGCTCTGGCAGGAGAAGCTCTGACTAATCGACTACGAATCCTCTCATTTATCTCGATGATGAAGCAAGATCTGGGTTGGTATGACAATCCCAGGAATAGTGTTGGAGGACTCTGTACTAGACTATCGGGAGATGCAGCAAGTGTTCAAGGGGTACGGGGGATATTTTAAATCGTAAAATTACGATATTTGAGATTTTCAAAACTTGTATCCCTAATTATTCTGTTCTTAATTCAGGCGACAGGAATGAGACTTGGAATTATAGCCCAAGGTGTCACCACACTCATCGTTGCTTCTGTTCTATCGTTATGCACGTCAGCTGAACTAGGTGGCGTCGCAACTGCGTTTGTGCCTTGCATACTGGTAGCCGCTTACTACAATGTCCGGCTGCTAGAAATTCAGCAAATCGAAGAAAAACTTGCGACTGAGCAAGCGTCATCGTATGCATTTCAAGCTGTGAGTGGAATCAGAACTGTGCAAGGACTATGTAAGCAAGAAATGTTTGCGGATCTCTACGCTCAGGCACTTTACCCTCCTTACAAGTGACTTTAAAATGCAATAATGATACGAATGATAAGGTCTTTACAACGTTTAATTAACCCTAACATTTTTAGGAAAGCTTTGCGCAACACTCATATCTTGGGATTAGTAAATGGGTTTTCCCAATTTATTCTTCACTTTTCATACATGGTTGTGTACCTTTATGGTGGTTACTTAGTACAAGAAAAGAAGGTGACATTTGACAAAGTATTTCTGTAAGTTGTCCATGCGGAATCGACACTTTTTCAAAATAAGGCTTTTCCAGGAATACATTGAATTACAACCGTTTTTTACACACAGAGTGGCTGAAGCCTTGCTATGGACAATGCTAACTCTCGGTCAAACAGTGGCGTTTGCTCCAAATTACGGTAAGGCCAAGGTTGCTGGCGGGCGGATCCTCAACCTTCTGGAAAAGAAATCTGCTATAGATGACTCCCCTAACATTGGATCTCAGATTGTAAGTGGTACCAGCAAGTTCTTTTTCTCTACTTAATCTCGCTTTCATAATGTACATACTATGTATCGTCGTTGACATAGAAATCCACCCTTATTGCAGACCAGTTGTGAAGGTCATATTAGTTTTGACAACGTTGAGTTTAGCTACCCAACCCGGGAGGATACCAAAATACTTAAAGGTTTGACCTTGGATATTGAGCCTTATAAGCATATCGGGATTTGCGGACCCAGCGGTAGCGGCAAGTCTACTTGTATTCAGCTTATTCTACGTTTTTATGACCCTTCGTCAGGAACAGTGGTTAGTTCCCCCAGACATTATAGACAAATAGATTACAATCTATATAAACATCTCTCTCACAACTTAGGTTATTAAATAATTTAATAAAACACTATTGTAGTCACTGGATGGAACGGATATAAGCACCTTTAATGTACACTCGTACAGATCTCAAATAGCACTGGTGTCTCAGGAACCTGCTCTATTCGATAGGACAATGGCAGAAAATATTGCATACGGGGACAACTCTAGAAATGTTACTATGGACGAAATCATTGACGCTGCAAAGTCGGCGAACATTCATTCCTTCATTGTAACGTTGCCCAATGTAAATTGCTTTTTTAAATTAATAATTTTAATTGTTCACTTGAGGTGCAGTGAAGGAGTAAATAATCCCTTTTTGAGTATTTTAATTTGATCGTAATTGTCAGGGCTACCTCACCAAGGTTGGAGACATGGGCGCCCAGTTGTCAGGAGGTCAGAAACAGAGAATAGCTATTGCCAGAGCTTTGGTAAGAAAGCCGAAAGTATTACTTCTGGACGAAGCGACCTCTGCTTTGGATACTGAAAGTGAACGGGTGGTCCAGGAAGCTTTAGAAAATGTAACGGGAGGGAGAACTTGTGTTTCAATAGCTCATCGTCTAGTTTCTATTCAGCGTGCTGATAAAATAGTCGTTATTAAAAATGGAAGGTTAATAGAAAGTGGTACTCATAGTGAACTTTTGCACAAGAAAGGGTTGTATCATATGTTATACTTTATGCAGAATACAAGTTCGTAGCAATAAATGGATGAAAAGTTAAAAGATCTTTCCATAATTCTTCGCTCTGTTGAATTGGTTTTTATAGTTGCTTTAATACATATGTATATACTGGTGTAAAACAAATTGTATACGTCCACCGTAATTATAACGTACTGTTACTTTATTATTACTGTACGCATATGTTGAAGTGGATTACTGGGTTATTGACTGTCGCAATTCGTCTGTGTACTACTTTGTTGCGCTCTGATCAGCCAATTCGTAGAACAAAACATAACCTTCACTGGATGACACACTATGTGTAGACATAGGTGAAACTCTGTAAAAGGTCAAAATTAGTTTAAGATTATTCCATGAGTCATCGTAGCAGTTATTTAACTATAATATAATATTGATGAAACTGTCCTCGGCAACAATATCATTCAGCAGATGAAGGCTATGGAGTTATGGTGTTAAATACCTGGAGTCGTTGTAACAGTGCCATTCTCCAGAATAGGGATGTTTACAATATGCAATATAGTGACCGGAGTAGGTTGAGCCTGAGTGGTTAGAAATGCCGTAGAGATTAAAGGTACAGGATTGACTTGGGCTGGCCGAAAATGCTGTCAAGTCCAATCCTTTCAGAGGGTACGACACGTTGGTGCATAATTTCCCACGATAGCGCTCATTCGGAGAGAAACGCTTCAAATGAATCACCAGTATTTGTGGAAATTTCTGGATAGACAGACTTTTGGTACATTTTCTCCGGCACTGACACTTAGCACATGTAGGTTTTTCGTCACCATCTAATACTTCCTCACGTGTGAAAAGTTCAAAGCAACTTCCCAATTTTGTTGCACTTGCTCTAGATGGGATGGGCAAGGAAAGATCCCAGAAAGGATCAAAAGTTACAGAGCAATGACCGCAGGTTGTGCATTTCAGCGTGGACTTTAGCTGACCTACGAATATATCGACTATTTTACTGTCGTCGTAACGTAAATAACGCCTCCAGGATTCTGCAGCCTTCTGAGCGTCACTAAAATACCGAGAAAATAAATCTATTCAATTCATTGAACAAACTTCTAAGCATGTTAAAAGATATGTTTATGTATAATTTTGGGAATTAAAATTTGCAAACTATTTTTCCACTCCTCACCTTAGAGAGTCGTCAATATCTGTCAAAATAGGCTTAGGTCTGGTGGCTACTCGATTGACGTCCTCATGCAAGCCTTCAAGAAGATACCGTAAAAATTCTTGGGCATCTTGTTGACTGTAGCCCATGAATCGTGGTGCAAAACGCTGAATTTGATCTTTAAGGGCAGATGTGTCAACTGTTCTAGTGTCTCTCCATAGCTCTTGAATTACGTGTGCAAAGGCTGTGGATACACATTTATCGCCATTAATGTAACATTTCGATGTGCAATTTACATTTAATATTATATTCGGAAAGTACATCTAATCAAAGCTCCTTTCATTGAAGATGTGGATGTGTTGATGTCCTTGACGTAATTGTTTTGGCTAACATATTCCAACAGGGGTTTAGTATTGTTTAAACATTGGAGAACGGAATTCATAAAGCACTGCAATATAAAAAATAATTTTATTACATAACTTTGTTGGATGTAAAATAAGTTTGAAAAGTTTTAAAGCACTTAATTATTAGTATATAATATGCTTCGACAATATTCTAACCGTATTTCCGATATTACGTAATCCAGTTAGTCCGGCTTTATCAATGTCGCGCGTCCGTAATCTATCACTCGCTGAGGAGGACCGGGATGACTCACTGTCCTAAAGTAATCATTAATAAACTTGGTTGTGCATAAAGTTTTACAACATATGAAACTTAATTATTATAGTTATTTGGTTTATCGCACATAACACACAGACAGACCATATCATAAGTGCTCACATACATGATCGGACGAATCGCTTGCCTTGTTGGCACTGTTGGCAGTAGTGGTGGCGACGGGAACATAAGACTTGGTGGTGTTCCTGGGTCCCTTGAAGGTGGTGGTATGTTCCAGGTCGGTGGTCTCAAACTTCTCGTGTCTTTGGGGAGCATGCTTGCTCGAATGTGGGCCAGCCATTTCAACGGTGATTACATTTTGCTACCCTGTCAGTAAAACGTAATTTCAGGTTGGTGTAGTTATTTGGCGTGTTTCACTGGAAGGATGGATAATACTTCATTCAGATCAGATTGAGATTCAGTCAGGCCAGTTAACGTTAACAAGCTCAGGATTTTAAAATAAATTGAAGCTGTATTGTAATGTAATTTAATAATAATTTATTTCTTTTGCTCTTACTATCATTTTTAAATGTCAACGTAATGGAGAGAAAGAAACTTTATTTCACTGACACCACTATGGTGTTTGCCTTTCGACACAGTAACACAATTAAATGAATTTT
>JAQGAK010000990.1:0-44120 GCA_034696945.1 Lipothrix lubbocki
CAGCGAGTAAAATATTTCAGACGTTGTTAAAACGAGCCATGGGGATTCGCTGTTGAAAAGAAGAACTATCAAAAGATGTGGGGAGCTATTAGGGACCCACTAGTTATTTTGAAGACGAATACGATCGGATTAAATTTCTTTGATTGAATGATAAAGTCCATTTGGCTGTGAGTCCAACCGTTTTTGAGTTATTGAAAACCTTGATATTCATACATTGATTTTTTAACTTCTATGAACACTTCAATCGTTAATAACTAGACAATGATTGAATATACAACTAGATTTTATTATTAGATTCCTCTTGCGATTCTGCATTTATTATATACCCATACATATACCCCGTTATATATACTTATTGTGAAAATCCCATGGTTACGGGGAGTCTCAAATTCCAAACTGAAAATAAGCCCAAGGACCAGTTTTACACGTAAAATCTACCAGAGGCATCCATTTTGACCTACGTTACGCCGTTTGGGATTTATAAATTTAAAGTAAAAAAAAAATGAATTTCGTGCTACACCAAATATATTTAAAATTCGAGAACTCTAAAGGGGTTACGGATTGGTAAAAACATGCGGCTCATATGGATTCCTGGTTTAATTTTGCATTTTGTAAAGGTATGAGTATAATTATAAAGTTTAAAAAATTATTCAAAAAAATAATTATGATGGTTACCCCCAAATTTGGTACCATTTTGCCTATTTAAAAATTTTGATCTCCCTAAGGTATTTCTAATTATGTTTTTCAACAAATATTTGTGTTCAGCGGGAATTTTTACATATAATAGATAATACTGGTAGTAATCATGGATCTCTATTATCCCTCAAATAAATTTAATGTGGTAGAATTGTTTTTAAAAAAATGTCAAAATTCTGGTTTTTGAAAAAATTGCATGGCTACACACGCCTGCCGACTGAAATATACAAGTTACCGCCTTGGTCGATTTTCGATGTAGAATGCATTAAAAATCCATAATAAGCCAAACTGAATTTAATTTTCATTTAAATCTAAATAATTTGCATGATAAGCAATATTCGTTTACTATTCTTCCTTAGATTATAGATTGAGATTTTTAAAAACCATTATTATCCAAATTTTACATTTAGGTATTATATGTATGGACATCCGGGTCTCTGGGCCTCCCAAGCGACTTGATAATTTTGAAGTGCAAAGGATTAGATGTCCAACTGTCGTTCTCATTTTCGAATCAGAACACGCCATTTAAGTGAGGGATGCTTTCCAAAGATGATATGTACATACTGCCCTCGAAGGTTTTGGGACTCCGCTGCCTTAATGACGCATGTGAATCAAAACCACCACCGGAATGACCCCATTAAAAACGAATAAATGTTTTTACCCAAGTAATTAGTCTAACCCGATAATATTCAAAGAAGGAAAAGCCACACCCTTTGCGCCACATATTTTGTAGTTATTAGATATCAAGATTGTAATGTTTATTTTTGTTGTTTATGTTTTGTTTTATTGTTTAACAATTGAGTATACTGATTTCAAAATGGCTTACATTTCCCAAATCAATATCAAAGATTTCAAGTATGTTTTAACATTTTATATCTTTAAGAATTTAAAATTTATATTAAAGTTATTATTTATTTATTAGTAATTTTACGGGCGCGTTAGTTTATTGTGACTTTTATATAGCCCGATGTCTTAGACAATTATCAGCCCTTCTCGTTTATGAAATTTTATAATTTCAAATACTTGTACTGGCAAAACTGCTGCAGTATCCGCAATGAAGTAGCAATGCTCAATATACTACTCAAAAGTTGAGTGAAATCATTGAAGAAGAAACTTCGTCACTCTTCGTCACAAGTAATTGGAGCGATCGCTTAAGGTCAGAAGTAGAAGGTGTGAACCAGATTATTCGAAGAATATTAAATTTTAAATCATGGGTTAGTATGCGTTTGGTGTATTATATTTTTATATTTGACTTTTAGTAGGTAAATTTGTTTTAATACAAATACAACATATGTAAGTAATGTCTCATTTAACTGATTTATAGGAAGGAAATTCTAACTCAAAAATTCTATTTAAAAGTCTTCACAACAAAAAACCCGAACTTACACATGAGTATGATTTTGTGCTGCATGGAGCGGCATCTTGTCATAGCCATATTTTTGTTGTCTATACAACAATATTATAAAATCCCGGTCGACAACCAAGTAAGATATTTTTTTAGTTTAAAAATTATTAGTATCAAGCAGGTTAATTTATATTTGTAATTTATATTTCTTGCATCGTAGGGGTTTGAAAAATTCTCCGTACTTTTTCCGAATCGTCCACTGATCAATGCTTCGAGGCGGCATTAAGCAGCACTTCTTTTCGACTCCGGTAACAATTACATATTAAATTCATAAATGCCTAAGAGTTAATTTAATAAAATAATAAACTGGATTTTAGATTTCCACTGGATACCGAGAGAATCACAGAATAAAGTATCATAATCTGTACATAACTTGATTAAATCTATACACATGAAATATTAAAGTAGACAATGAAGTATTTAATTTAAATGTGCAAATGTTATCTCGAGTGCGTAGTTTTTTGAAAAAAATATCAAAATTGAGAAGTTGCTTATTTTGGTTGCAATTCGACGATAACTCTTAAATAAACGCAAATACTACGTCCAAATACTTTAGGGGCTGTTGCAGCGCCGCTTTTAAAATTCTATAGGATAGGATAGGAAGGCAGATGGCAGATGTAAATATATTTTTATAAGGATATACACTTTGTGGCAATTTAAGTTGGACACTCGGGTTTTGTTCAGAAAATGACTGACTACAGCCAAAGTTAAAGGAATCTGCCGGAGTTAAATTTTTATTAAATTCGGCATATGTCCCTGATCATAACCCCGGGTTTGAAAATTTTCATTTTCAAAATTTGATTTCGTAAAAAGTTTCCAAATGTTGGTCCATCAAAAATTAGGTGACAAAATAAGCTGTATAATAGTGCTGAACATCGCTGTTTCCGTCCTAAAGTTGTTAGAGACATTTTATTGTTGGAGTGGCATAAAATAATCCCATTTCTTTAAACTTGATGTCTCCAACAACTTTAGGATGGTAACAGGGATGTTCAGCATTATTTAGAAAACCGGTACCCTCAAAGCCGATACATAAACACAGCTGACCTAGCTTTGTATATGCTTGCCAACTGGCTGGCACCGCGAACAACCCTAATGAAATTATGAATTATATAGTGTATTATATTTTAACATTCTAATAATGGACAAAAACCCGCAGAAAATATTTGTTGAAGGAGCGGGTATGGCAGAAACCCGGAGAAACTTTGTATTCTTTTAACAAAGTTATCAGAAAATAAATTTTTAAAGCTTCTTATTGTCATCTAATGTGATGGAATTTAACCCTTTTTAGTTCCTGTGGGTAAATCTGACACATTGGCTGAAGCATTTTAACCCATAGAGTAAAAAATCCGGAAAAACCCGATTTTCGGATTTTTTTAATAAAATGCCCGTTTGAGAACCGAAAATCGGTCCAAAGCATTTCAAATCCAAACTATGCGGTCCCAGCAGCCTAAAGATGCCTTATGAAGTATTAATGGCAGCTCTAAATATTGTTTATAATTTTAAATATCAATTAAAAATATGTTGTCCAACTTATTTTGCCACCTAATTTTTGATGGACCAACATTTGGAAATTTTTTACGAAGTCAAATTTTGAAAATGAAAATTTTCAAACCCGGGGTTATGATCACGGACATATGCCGAATTTAATAAAAATTTAACTCCGGCAGATTCCTCTAACTTTGGCTGTAATCTGCCATTTTCTGAAACCAACCCGAGTGTCCAACTTAAATTGCCACATAGTGTATATAGTCATATTAATGCCAGCTGCAGACATACTTACATACAAGTATAATCACATGTATGTACGTATATAGTGCGTCGTCATTAGTTATTTCATAAAGTGATCTCCTTGCATGCGTTAATGCGGATGTCTCCGCCAGGAATATTGTCTTGAATGTGTGCTCCTGTGAGCATGGAAACCCCTGGCTTCAACCACAATACCTAGTCCCAGACGACAGGAGTAGAACAGTTCTGCATTGTAACATGTCTTTTATACTGATTGTCAGTTGTACAAAATTCCTCCACAATCCCACTATTGTTATGCTCAGGCCCAAGTTTACAAAAGGAATACATATTATGTAGATATGAAAGTACAATATGTACATATGTCAGTCCAAATCATGTAGATTCCTAGATTCCTCTGCTGTGTGTACACGTTTAACTACTGCGTTTCTCCAAAGTGTAAATCTACAAGGAAGATGTGTTGTGGAAGTTGGACTTTACATAAGTTTGGAGATAACTGTATGTGCATGGATGTAAGTTTGCTGTCCCAAGATATGTTTGTATATTTGAAACGTAAAATTGCATACCCAAATATCTTCGTATGTACTAATATTTGAAATGTAAATTCGTATATCCAAAATATAAATTTGTACATCTGAGATATTAGTGTGTACATAGATTCGAAATATCTGTATTTTAGTTTGTGTACTATAAGTAGATTAGAAATACATATAACAATAAGTGTGCAGTTATAACTGTCGAAATATATAAGTGAGAAGATATAACTTCCAGGGAAATGCAAGTTTGTGGACGTGTCCGTTAAGATTGTACAGGCTTTACACACTTGTACGTACATACTTGTAGGTACATACGCACTGCATAAGTTTGTGGAAAATTGTAGCTGCGGAGAAGTGTGGAGAAGGAAAGCATGCCCTAAGAAGAACATGGAAAGGTGATACCCCCGAGAATTCATTGACTTCACCCACGAACATTAAAGTGGATAGGCTCATGTATTCATTTATGAATTTGCTCCCGTAACTGCCTAACTGCTGCATAGGAAATAATAAATGGAGGCAAGGAACAAGTCGAGAAGAACATTTGTCATCGGATCTCGTTGACATTTCCACATGCAAGAGCCTCTTTCCCAATCCATCCTCACAAGTATATAAGTTTCCTTACATGCGTATAATTTGCTGTTCCTTTTCACTTATACGCTCTTATGTACTTACATATGCACGTATGTACGTACTTTCACTCATACTGACGCCTTAACTCCAGCCCTTACTTTTGTTTATACCAGCGCTCTCACTTGCACATATATTAGCACTACTATAACTTGTGCTAATACTGGCGCTTTCACTTGCAGGTTTATTTGTTCTTAAAAATTGCACGTATATTTGTATTTGAAATTGCTCGTATAGCCGTGCTTCAAATTTCCGTAGAATTCTAAACAAAATTTCAAGTATATTTATACCTGAATTTCCTGTATATTCGTAATGAAAATTGCATGTATTATTATACAGAATACATATTGCACGAATTATTATACAGAATACATATTGCAAGAATTATTATACAGAATACATATTGCACGAATTATTATACAGAATACATATTGCACGAATTATTATAAGGAAATATTGCAAGTATCTTATACAAGAATATTGCATGTATCTTATACAAGAATATTGCATGTATCTTGGTACAGGAACATTGCACTTACATTTACACAGGGATATTGCACGTATATTTGCACTAGAAATTCCGGTGTACTACAGCTTTCATTTGCTCCTTCGTTGACATACTCCGTTGACAATCGGAAATATATGTGGGATGTGGGTATAAAGTTTGGCTAGTAAGACAAACCAACATGAAAAGCGATGGATTTGCAGATTCCGGAACCCGCTCAGCCAAATACTTTATGCCTGCGGTGTAATGTGTGTCGACTGTGGAGCGTCTTCTGACAATACTGGAGCCATTTACCTGATAACCCAGAGCATATCTCATGAAAGACAACTATGACCCTTGGTATTCCCATTATCACTCTATACTTTGCCATAAAAGCCCTTTATCACACAGATTCCACATTTCACAAAGATTCTTTTCTCTCTTCCCGACGTTTTACTGTGTACCTTGCGGAAGTTGCTACACCTTCCATTACCTCGCGGTGGGAATTGCTAGATAATAATTGATGACGTTGTCGTTTTCCCGTCCTCCGGGCATCGCCGGGGAATATTGACGATGTATAATACATATACACAGATATGCTATAAACATACAGAATGCTTAAATACATACCAGCCCATTCCATATATCTACAGCATACATATGATTTTCCTATACACATACAGTATAAAGGCATTGCTGAGTATCTACAACATATATCAAATATAATACATGATATAGCATTTCATTTATAACGGAATAAGTATCCTCAACGGATCATCCGCGTACTTGGAGGGAAAATAAATGTCCCATACTTTGGAAAAGTTGTGTGGTTGTTTTATACTCGACGAGTTGTAAATATTCAAGTAGTAGCATGAGAGATTTGCAAGTGTGTGCGTCGTCGTCTCGTAGCAGAAGAAGAAAAGTTTGAAATGTGTGGGCAAATAAGGACTTGAGATATGACAAGTGACGAAATTCTCCACATAGTTTGCATTGTTATTTCCTGTGTATAAGTATGCTGGAAACCTGAACCCTGTCATAAACCCGTATTTTCTGTGGGAGGAACAAAGACTTTGAAAAACTACTACGCTTGAACTTACATACGATGTACATACATAAAAGCTTATAATTATAAGCAAGCTTGTATGCAAAGGAGCGGAAAGGAAATACGTCGACACCGGTATATTCACATAGGTTAGTGCCACGGTACCGGATGACGAAAAAATAAGGAACACGTCTGGAAAATACAGTTAAAAGTTCAGGGACAGAGCAGCACAGAGTGGGGGTTCGTACATGGAGGAAGAGAATGGGCTAGCTTTATTGAATGTAGTTTTCATTCACATGTCAAATAATCCTCCTGGCTATGTTCGCATTTCCTGTATTGATTCTATCCCCCGACATGATATATGAGTGTTTTTCTCCTTCCTAACTCATCTAATGATTTATTTATCATGTTTTGTCAAGTAGCTTCAGGATTCTACTTAACTTATGATTTATGAGGTAAAAAGACTCCACTTTAAAAATATTTGCACAAGAAGATGCAGTTTGCACAAGTATTATTCATCAGCCGGCAGCCTTCGCTCTCTCCTCGTGTATACACGAGCATGATAAATTGAGAGAAATGGATCTCAAATATTCACAAGACTTTACGCATCCATCTCACTCCTGCGTTTTTTATATGGGACTTGATGCTTATGGATGTATTTAGACCTGAGATTTACAAATGTCTTCGGATTTTAGACTTTAGGGATGTGCGCTCGCATATTTTAGACTTGCCAATTTAGAATTTAGACCACTACAAATATTTAGCATTTAGACCAGCAAAACATTTAGAATTTATAGTTCCAAAGAATTTAGACTACCGAATATATACATTTCGACTTAAGATACATTTAGATATCAACCTGATAAATGTACTACTAAGATTTAAGCTCATGAATGCATTTAGATTTCCATCTCACTAACCTATTTAGATATCAGACTTGCAAATCTGCAATCTCTCAACTTCGAAATCTTCAGCTTACACTTGGAAAAGAAATCTGTTTGGATGGAGGAGTGACTTGAAGCCCATTAATAAAGTAGAGCTTTTAAAAAACAGAAACCTCCCGCTCAATCTGTGCTCCATCGGCCTAGTGATCCTACGCACAAAAAAAGAATGCTACCGGATGTAAAGTCTAGGTGAATAGATTCTGGAAAAGCTTTTAACAATATTAGCCGTCAACTTCCGCATTTGGAGACGGCGACAGGAAATCCTGGAACAGATTGTACCAAGGGCTAATAATTAAATTAATATATAATTTACAAGTCCACAAGCTACTTTGCCGAATTATACGTCGATAAATCTTTGGACCCCTATAACAAATCAAGTTCCTTGTTGTCAACGAGTCTATATGAATTAGATATTATAAGGGGCATCGCTATAGGGAAGGGAAGAGGGTGAGAATTTTGCTCCGTCTTCTCCTCTAAACTTAGCTTACAATACATTTATAGACACACGCTTTGTCAAAGTGAGGGGAGAAACTACTTAAAAATCGCTAAAAAGTTTAAATACTATTAACATTTGGTATAAAAACAGAGAAAGACTATTTATTGTCACTGCTTCCCATAAGAAATAGACATTAATTTCTGTTCTGCATGATGGAAAAACTTAATAATCATTTTAATTGTTAAAATTATTTCAAATCCCATTTGTTACAAATTATTAAACAAAATTTATGTTAACAAATTAAACATAAAATCAAGATGTTTACTTGATTTGATATTCACGTGTCTGATGTAAAAACGAAAATAAGAAGTTGACAAAAAATCAAGTTTACATTAACTTCACTTTACAGGCAAGCAAGACGAATCTTGTCAAATTGTGGCGTGTTTTCCGGCTCTCGTACATGAGTGCCAATTTTGCTAACAATATTGTCTACCTGAAAGGCGGAATTTCCTCCAGAAGCCGCTAGCCTTTCCTTTATATTTTCCCTTTAAATATGAATCTACATAAGTAGGCTCGGAGTACAAGGTATAAAAAACCAACACCAGCCCTAACAGCCGGCGTATCAGGTTAAGTAGCTCTATTCTCTATAGCATGTGTGCTTAGTATGCATGACAGTCAACACCACGGAGGAAAGGCATGGAGAAAGTACACAGCAGTAGAGAAATTGTAAAGAAAGAATAATAAGTTGTAGAAATCCTGACGCTGCAACCATCAAGCATAAATGACTGCAATTATTCATCATGACTGGAAAAAACGCCTCATTCGTTGTGGTACATTTGGTTTGGAAACCGTTTGGTGTGCTTGCATTACACACATGGCGAAAAGACTATAAGTATAATAAATACCTGTACTCATTTCTATATATAGGAATGTATATATACAGACTACAGAGGCTACAGGCTCCCTTCCCCACAATGAATCTAAAGGTAATCCTAAAGTTGCACAAACTCCACACACTGTGGCTGTTTGTCGAGCAATTTAATCCAGCCAATTCTATCTATTTCATACTAAATAGATTTTTGTCGATGCATTCATGCAGGGGGAAACAGAAAGGGGAAACAGAAAAAAGGCTTTGAAATATTCTTCTTTGACATTACCCACGGCTCAGTCGTTCACTTTAATAGCCATCTCATAGGTAAAAGTGTATGAAACTTGTACACATTCAAAGGAATAACATGGATGCTTCTGACTTGGAAATACTTCCCAAAACAACATTCATATTCCATGGTGGATTCCTTACCACCATGTTACGCTCCGTTCCCCGGGATACAAATATATTATTACTTTTCATATTATCTGCATATTTCCCTCGGAATACGCAATTTTGATACTGAACATAAAATATGTAGGCAATGTTCTGATGCTGAATACGAAATCTGTGTCTACTTATATTTATTGAGATGCTCACCATAAATCTGCACGTAAACATGTAATACGCCTTGTATGTTGTGTGTAGGGACATTCTACTACAGGAAGACAAACTTAAACTGTGCACATCTAAACATTTTAAAAGTTACAACGCACTTAAGCAGACTTGTGTAATACAACTGCCGTGGTTAATATCATACGGGAACGGCATTGCCATATTAAAAACATGGCTCTACTATAGCAATAGCAATCTGTTAATAGAAGTAATGCTTTGTAGCCTGTTTACGACCAAAGGGATTCCATGCTCGGCGTCCCACTCAAACATATCTTTATTGAGTGTGTGAGCGTTTGAGTCTAGACATTTTACATGAGATATGTGAAGATGTTAGGTTGCAAAATCCTCACACCACGTCCGTCGTCATCCACAACCCCCGTAACATCTCCAAGTTTAGCTTTTATATTTCTTCCTTCCCTCAAGAATGCCAGTAATGCTACGGTGTGAGTTCCCTCTCCTCACTTTCCATCGCCTGTCTTCTCCTATAGTTTCTTCAGCAGCTTCCCTATAAGCTTGAGTCTCCTTTAAGGAGCTTGCCTGTTTCCTTATGTCTTTGTTTTCCAGCCTAGGTTGCAAATACTCGACATCCTTTTACTCATGTAAAATTCCGGGTATTGACATCACACACACAATGGTGAGGTAATGCAGCTGGTCTATCCCGACCGAGCTCCATAACAGTCTAGAACGTGCGTATAACCGTGGGACATACATTAACAATGCAGCCCATATAACTATACCTGTACAGGCTTTGCATTAGGAATCGTCTGCGGCAATAAAGATCGTCGGGAGCAGAATCGCAAGGAAAACGGAATTACAACCGCAAGGATAGTTATTGTATTACCTATTTATAAGGTATTATCTAAAAACTTCAGCAAGTTTTTCATTCCTTAAGCTCCATAATATGAAGAATGGAAGAAATAAAACTTTAAGGTACTCACTCATGAAGAAGTTGTACTGGAAATACTGCAACCTCCCTATCTCCGCTAAAACAGCTAACAGTTGCTATCTCTTGTCCCCGCAAAATTTTTGGATGTGGCCAAAATCTCCTTCAACGACGCTTTGTGTCAAGTTGTGTGGAATCGGCTTGGATTTCACTTATAAACTAAACCGGCTTTTTTGCGAACCACTCCAGTCCATGGTAATTATACTTATACATGATACTTATGTAACATACAACAACTGCGTTATTATGTGTAGAATAATCATTAAAATTATGTATATAAATGAGTAGTCCCTTGGAATAGAATAGAATAACAGAAGTAGGACATAAACGTATTTTCAGTCTTTTTAAATACACAAAAGCTGCAATATGTAATAAGATACGATTTGCAGAACAATTCACTGGAAGGCATGTTAAGAAAGTGTGAGAAGGTCTGGCTTTTCAGCTTAAAGAGAATTCTCCCGGGTGCAGAAAATCCTTAAATATTCGCTTTTCTTCGGAATATTTGCTATACTAAAGAAATACTCATTGTACGCTCCAACTATTCTTCCAATGTACCCACGTTCCAGTGAATTTGCATTGTGTACACTCAGACAAGTCTATAGCAAGGCTACACAGTTAAAAACTGCAGTCCCACATTGGTTTAGCGGAAAGTGCAGCGGACCGGGAGTAGGAAACGTGTATTTTCGGAAGGCGGTGGAAACCATGGAACCGCCGGAATATGAAGTACCAAGGTGGGCTCATTCAAATCCGTGTGGATAGACTTCATTGGCAAGGGAAAGTGATAAAAAGAGGGAGAGCGGAGTAAAAATAAGAGAGAGAGAAAGCTAAAGTGAAATCGATGCCACTATCAGGATCTCCAAATATGACTCCACAGGAAGCAGTCAGACTTGGCCAATCTTTTCAGACAGCCTTCGTTATGACCGGAGTGGGAAGGGAACTCTCTGTTGTCAATGCATTGTAGGAACTACCTGTTCCAGATAATACATCTGTGCTTCCGGACCCACTATTCCCACAATGCTGCCGGGTACGTATGCCGGAAAGGCTTATTGGTTCCTCGGACATGCTAATATTAGTGGGTAGCAACAACATACATAATCACATGTACATTATACTTCGGAAGATTAGGCAAGTGGTTTTATTTATGCGGTGGTGAGTGAGCTACTGCTCAACATGTCCATTGACAAACTCTTCCGTTCCAGACAAGCAAAAACGCTACTGCTATTCCCAGAATCCCAGCTGGTAACTATAAGTATAAGCTAAAACAAGTTGTGTCCTTATGTATCTACATCCCCAGCTCTTAACAATACATATCCATACATACTCTACAACCTATACAAGGATTGTTCATAATAAGTGTTGGCTGTTGGCTTGTCGGCATTACAAATATAGAAGTCGGTATCATAAACATGGAAAAACAAAAAGAAAATTGCCGGCCTCACGAGTACTCACAGAACTGTCGGTATCGTAGCAAATACAGATTCCGTATCGCCACAACTGAAAAATCCCCGACTGCTGTCATACGAACTGAAGAACTGTTGGTAAAACAACCATGAGAGTGAAGACTATCGTAACGCTTGACTGACTCAAGTTAGTGTGTGGCAATGATTTCAAAAACTCTTTGTCAGTGCGCGGAACTTAGTTAAGTGGAAAGAATTGTGATTGTAATAGGAACAATACAACCAGTAGGCTACATCAGATAATGTAGCCAGTGTCTAACGTGGAATGTAGATTGAACAATTATATTTGTATATATGTAGGAGGACCGGAATACAGACAATGCAAGTTAACGGGATGAAATGAGATGCGGGACTTGAGTGGAGGGAGAAAAAGAGAGAAAGTACAGAGAGAGAGAGAGAGAGAGAGAGAGAGATGTGTGAGGAGAGAGGAAATATCTACTTGCACATGGGGGAGGAGGCACGACTGCCATGCATTTATTCATTTGTAAACCCAACATTCATATCACATTACGCTGCTAAGTGCTCCCACGTATCAGGCCTCAATACTTCTGCAAAGTACTAGTTCCATCATTTACTTGTTTTTACGTCACACTATGTGTGTACAACTGGTGCCTTCACATAACTTGATGCCCGCTCTGTAAGTTTCCTGCTAAATACAACCATTCCGCTCTACAAGTTTCCTGCTAAATAGTATAGCTTCTCATCGGTGTAAGTTTCCAGCTAAATAAGTACAGTGATTCTGTTTTATAAGTTTTCTGTTAAATACGACGAATCTGCTCTTGCAACATTCCTGCTAGACTGAAGGATTCCGTTCTTTCCTTCTAAATACAACGTTTCTATTCTATGAGATTGCTGCTAAACACACCAATTCTCTGTTCTATAAGGTTGCTGCTGCTAAATACAACGACTCAGTTCTATATTTTCAGGAAATTTAACGACCTTCCAAACAGTATCTTCACTTCGCACGTCCAATAAATCTGTGCTAGTTTATGTGGATACTTGTCTAATGTGAGCACATACTCGTAGATAAATATGTGCCGTACATGGGGAATATTATCACAGCACGTAACTGAGGTATAGCATTTCGTGAATTTGGGGTAGCAAGCGGTCGGACAATTATTCCCAGAGCAAGTGCCTACTTGCATACGAAACTACTGCCAGTAGTATAGGAACATTGTTCAAACCTCGGTCTTCACACAGTGCTGGCTTCGGTTCATGGAAATTCTCTAAAAACATTCATGTGTAATACACATGAATTACACACTGTATACGTATACACTATACATACAAAATAACGTGGCATACTGGATATGAAACATGAAAGTACATTGCATATAGAATACTGGAGGCATGGGAAGCACATTGGAATGATGGAAAGCCAGGACTGGAAAAGTTGAGTTATACCCCGAGAGAAGAGTGGCAATGCAGGCCAACAACAAGAATCTCATTGAATGTCCCTGTTGTAGCTTTCTAATAGCGTCTGTTGATCTTCGGATGAGACAAATTCCCTGTTTGTGTAGCGACAGTTGCTCATTCGTCCGTAAGCAAATATGCACAATGTGTATGTTCTGGGTCATGCTATCTTTCTTTGTGAGGACGACTGCCAAAGCGCGGGCCTGAATGAGCCAACATGATGGAAATTACGGGAAATTTATCAGCGTTGAATAATGGAACACCGAAATCTGCAATTAGCTTCACAGGGTTTACTTAACCGCTTTAATTGTTTACTGGGACTGGGGATGAGGAGCATGTGGAGAATATTATTTAAGCTCTATACATGCATAGAATATAGCTTTACACATAGAATGGCTTTACAGCTAGACTAGCTATGCAGAGATAGAGTAGCTTTCCAGAGATACATATAATAGCTATGCAGAGATAGAACAGCTTTATAGATAGAATAGCTTAGAGGCCACCGCAACGCAGCTCATACAGGGTCAGGTGTTCCCACTGTAACTCCACACGGCAGTTGACACAATCAAAATACCCGAAAAACTACTTTTCAGCCAAGACTTACACGGCGTGGAGCCAAAGTTAAAATCACTTTTGAACTCTCATGCATATGTAATATAGTTTTGACTTTGAGGTGAATTCTCGTATGCATGACGCCATTCGGACTAACAAGTGGACTGCCATAGAGACCAATTGTGACTAAAGAGAACTGAAATACATATAATACAGTCGTGCAAAATGAGCCTTCTATAGGGAAAAGCTGTGATTAAGAAGTGAACTATCATCCTCACAATGGAGTTCTTTGAGGGGAACGTCACTATAATTTTCTACCTAGAAGATTCTATAGCTATATTCTATAATAATAAAAGGTTCTATAATAATAAAAGATTCCATAATAATGTAGATACTAAACTACTTTCCGTAATGCCGTAAATCACATAGGTATTCATTGTTTGTTATGGATGACTGTAAAAGTTATCCATTTCCCAGCAACGTATAGTTTTTGTATAAGAATGAGTCGATGCTATAATATAGAAAATGTCAAGTCTGACACCCAATGAAATTCTTACAAATAGTCTTCATCCTGGTACTACCTCGGTGGTTCTAATAGCTATTCGGTGTTCTATTATTGAAATAAATCTCACACCTGCCCTAACACAGGAGCTTCAATCTAGCTAAAAATCCTTTGCCGAAACTATTGTGTAACAACTAGAGCAGATCCATTACTACGGCAGTGCTCATTTATTACAAAACAATGCCGCAAAGTACCGTACAGTCATCACCTATCAATTAGACGACCGAGCACAGTCTGAATTTGCTGATCCAGAGTAATTAAAATGGCTCCACTGTCTACAGCTTCATCCGTTCGACCGCACACCGTCCTTTATTAAATCTCTGCCTCATTCGTTCCTTCACATCCTCACGTTCTTTGTACTCAACTACACACACGTCCTTGTTCGAAATACTAGATCGTGTTCTCTGTGTTCGAATGCAAAGTACGACTCCATGTATGGACATTCAGCATACAAACTCAAGCATTATTTTTAAAAGTAAAATTCTAACGATACTTCATGCTTTGTTCCTTCAACAAAATCCTATTGTTACTTACATTGTTTACGATAATAAATATTGCACTTTCTAACATGCGCCTCTGAATCCTGAATACTGTTATTTATGGATTCCATAAGAAAAATCCGACTGAAATATAAGTCCTAATTCCCAATCTTTGAACGCAACTTCACTCATTAATCTGGAGAAATGAGGTGTTAAATAACCAATAGGGAGAGATGGAAACTTCAAGCATATTTTGAACTCCAATTTAGAAGTAACTCGAAGAGGGTGAAATTAAGTACCCCCTGCTATGCAAGTCTTCAAACAAAATATATTTCAAGCCACAGTCCAATCGTAGGAATTTCTGAATTTGACATGAACGAAATTGTCAAATATTTCTCTTCCACCCGTTCGTCGACTCCAGTTGATTCAGTTTACTTAATCACATATTGCAAATTTCATCTCTGGCTTCATCTAGTTTAATTTGGTTAATTTGCTTTGTCTGTGAATGTACAGAGAAGGCAAGAAGTAGCAACAAGGAATGTTTGAAATCCAAGCAAATGAAATTAGACTTTGTAGTTATTACCTTTGGCAATTGGAGCAACCAGAAGTAAATTAGCAACGACGGCGCCAGACCGGTATCCCAGTAATGTAATGCGATTCCGATCACCACCGAAAGAATCTCCATTCTCTCTGACCCAGTGCAGAGCAGCAATCACATCAAGGAGGCCAAAGTTACTTTGTTGGTTGCTGGTTTTTAAAAATCCTGCAAAGAATTAAAAAAAAATTATTAAATCCCGGAACTACATCGAACAAATGGCGAATTCCGGTATCGCGTTACAAAATATTGGATCCTGTGGGGAATTCACAAAAAAGTATTATCAAATTCAGCAATGAATTTTAACAAAGTAGAAAATTATATAGCGAATCAGAAAATCCTGCAAAGAATTAGAAAATAAAAGGTCCTTCAATAAGATATTAGAACAAAAGATACAATACTGTAAGGAATTAGATCAAAATTCTAAAATCCTTTGAAGAATCAGAACAAAAAATCCTACAGGGCATCAAAACACACGGTAAAGAAAACTGCAAGCGTCTCCAAAAGAGCACTAGAGTTGCAGTGCTATTGCAGCTCTTGCCTTGCTTGTGTCTTGCGTCTCGAATCCCTTAGAGCTAAATCACGTCATGCATAAAAATTATTTAGATTACAATGAACCAAATGTTACCCCTGAGACAAGCATTACATTTTTAGTTCATAGACCGAATCGGGAAAAGCAAGGCTTTGAATCCTTTAATTTGCTCCTCCACTTGAACTCTGAAGAACTGCCACTGATATTCGGAATGAATCTCTCGGGCGATCCCTGCCCTTCTCTGTAGGCTCTTTGAATTCACTCCCAAAATAGAATTCATCAAAAATTCATCCCCCGCGCGTCCTCCCTCTTCGAGGTTCAACTTCCGTGTCGACAAAACACACAAGCTTACTTACTATTCACCAAAATAAACATCGGCTACACAAGTGCAATGGGAACTCGCCATTGCACTGCATCAATATTCTTAAATAAATTGAAATGGCTAACAATCCTATAGCACTTCTTCAGAAATGAGATCAGATCAGATTTTTACAACTGTGTCCAGTGTTTTTAATACAATATCCGGTTAAGTCATCTACCTTCGATTTTGATGAAGTTACAGAAAACCTTGTTGACCTCTACAAAAACCTTCTTCACCTCAACAGCAAACCTTCTTGACCTCTAAAGAAGACCGTTTTGATCTTCCAAAGACAATTCCCGTACAATTCCCATCGTCAAGACGAAAGGTCAGCAGATCTGGAAGACTTCTACATGCGATCCACAACAATAACTATAGAAACCTTCATCTGGATTTTCATCCCAGAAGATCCCCATCACCTACAGAAAAGGTTGACAAACTACACAAATCTGGTACTCGTCCTTTTGTTTTTAACAAACTATATATGCACACACCAAAAATTACCATAAACAAATACATAGGAGAACACAAAGGCTTACGATCTCCGCTTCACAATTCACAATAAGGCCGAAGGTTTTACGCTCAAGGTTCAGAGTTGGTAGAACCAACAGCCCTCATCGTTTCCCCCCGAAATATCAAAGTGTTGACAGTTTTAATATTTCAACCCTGTCCACAATCTAGTTTATTACTTATGCCAACACTGGTTTTCCACACGTGCATCCCAAATTTTGCCGAGATGAATTGTGTACTCTTATTATATTGCTATGATGACAAATATGACTAACACTGTACTATACATACCTTTTTTAGATTGTGTACCCGCTTCTATATAGTCATCTATTTGTATACACCGAATTTCGTGACAGAAAATAAAAAATTGTGTTGAACGTTGTACACGTCACCCACCAATTCAGTGCTGCGTTGGATATTAAAACTGCCAATTAAATTACGGATGCATGATTTGGGCAGCAAATATGAGCCCATGCCGCAAAAAGCAATACGTAGTTTTTCCATTTCTTAATTACTACAAGGTTTGCTTTGTTTGATGTATAATTGCGTAATTTTTTTATTTTGCTTTTTATTTTGCAGATGAACTGCTACTGGAAATTCCGATCATTGCAAGGTCAAAGATCGTTCATGATGTTCCAATATTGAAAGTAAGTTGGACATTAGCATGGAAATAAGTTGAAATTAGCATTGTAATAATTTTTGAATAATTACAAGAATAATAATATTATTGAGTTGAGTAATGTGTGGAAGAATTATTCCAAGTACGAAACTGAACATGCGTAAAAAGTCTCGCATATAATTAACATTTAAATTCGAAGTCTAAAATTTACCACACAAATTCCATTTTGAAATTCAACATTGTTCACCTTTCAGACTTTTACTGGGGAAGGATGTTAACCTGAACATATGTGGATTGTGAAGTGTGAAGACAGTGAAGGTCTGGTGGACGAGGAGAAAGAAAGGAAATGGAATACCCGTGAAAGTACATATGTGAATTGTTCTATACTGTTTCCGTTAGCAAACTGTTTGGCCTGGAGAGTGTCGTAAGACGAGTAAGAATTTATTTCCATCTAATGGAAGCAGGAAAGAGTCTGTGAGGGTAATAAATTGTTCTAGATGGACCATTTTTCACCTCATGGCCGGCCAGGAGAAGGAAGAATAGAGAGAAGGTGCTGTGTATACGAAACTGTATACATTGGACAGACACCGAAGTTTCTATAAAAAAGAAAAAGTGTTGGAGAAAAGAAACCAACCAAGCTTTTTCCCCTTATATACATACACACACATCGGGCCTATGCCGATAAATTGAGCTCACACTCTTTTCTGAATTCAACGGGTGAATCTCAGCTGGAGTCGGAAACAGATTTGCTACCCACCTTTTCCTTTGGTCGACGCTCTCCTATTTTTTACCTTCCTTATAGATACATTATTATTACCCACCTGCAGAGGCAAATACCCATAACGTCTAATTTATGGCATGGAGATAGCCATTCAAAAACCCATTGAAAATTTCTCAAACTGTTTACAAACATTCTAGACGCTTTAGCATATAGTATAGTAGAGTGGTGGCATCCACCATTGAACTTCAACGCGGATGTCGCTGCTCACCCAGGGAACATTCTTAACACTTTTTTTATCCTCCTGTATAGTTTCTGCCTGCACTGGAACCGTGTCATTCCAATTAACTGGGAAGACACGGATGAAACGCTGCTTTATTGTTAAAAATTGGTTCTACGATGCGATATCATCTCCTTTTATAAGTGTGTCTACTTGTCTACCCGTCGGGTTCCTTTCACTTTCGCTTTAATATTCTTCCTTTCCTTATTCTAATTCTCTTTCGGGAAGTGATGAATTACCTCGTCGTTGCTGTTCTAAAATTCATCCTTCTCATCTCTCCTTTCGACGATGCTCGTCCATTTTGGACGTGACGCTGATTTAAATTCTTTGTAAATATTTTGTAGTGATAAAGTGCTTGGATTTCATATTTACTTTTTTTTGTATTTACTCTTTATGTTATTTACATTGCTTTAATTTAATTTCACGGCGTGTATATTAATGAATTCGGAAGTTCTATAATTGGGAATTTTAGATTGTGCTATTGCTTTAGGAATAATTGTTGGGGAATGTAAAATATGTTGGATGTCAAAATTCGTGTATTGATAATTTAATAAAGTATTGTAAATTTGATTTGGTTACAGAAGCTTGTGATGCTCCAAAAGAACCGGCAATTTCCAGAATCGGAACAAAACCGAAGTTTCCAGTAGTTAATTTGAATGCAAACTGCCCCTACCGACATGCGGTTCTTCCCGAGACTCGGGGAGTTAAAAACTTGTGGAGCATATGCAGGCGGACGTGAGTGACAGAATTTAATAGGATCTCAAGGCTGTAAGGCCATTGGCGCAAGGGATACAACACCTTCTACAACAGTCAAGTCAATAGTCATAAATCTTTGGGCGAGGGGCGCCAAGCAGAATATGGATGTGGTTGTTATTTCTCTCCTGGCATAATCACAAAATACTTGAACTTTCCTACAAAGTCCTGGGAGATACGAATTCCTCTGCAAACTCCGCTCTTACCAACTACGGTCCAAAAAACTAATGTCGAGGCTGTAAATTACTATACGCAACCCAAACTTACGGAACGATACATTATACCAACAATGCTCTGCGAACAAGAAATCCAGCTACATAGAGATGCTTATATACAATATAAATATAGTAAATACATTAGAAATATAGTGAACACATCCTCTTTGCTGATGAGAATACAGAGTGCCAAAATCAGATGCTAACTGTAATGGCGGTATTGAAATACACCGAAACTATGTCGCTGCTTCGAGACCGTGGTGGCTGTGTGACAATACAATGCTTACTTAGAGTGGATGCTAAATAGTGACAAAGTATATGCATGGGAAATATTGTAAAGAAGATATGTAACCGAAAACTGAAGCATTCACGGTCGGTGAATGAACTGCACAAGTGGGAATAAGAGTGTTAAAATGAAGTAGGTCAAAGGAGCCTAACAAGGTCCTTGGTCGATTCCAAGACACCGGAGTAGCTTTCTCTTGCTCTTGCCCCATCTTGTATAGCATCTTTCAAGGGCTAACAAGATATCTAGATGTGCATATAAGTGTCAAATCACTTGCACTACTGAAAAGTCTACTGTAAATATCGCATGTAATATAAATATAAAATACTATAACTTATAGAATCTAGCATACATAAATATCAAATTTAGTTTGTGAATTCCAGTATGTATAACCGTCAAGTTTAGGGAGTGACTTCTACAAGTATAAATATCAGAATCAGTATGTGAATTCCGGTATGAATATCAGATGTAGTGTGTGAATTATAATGTAAATATCAGAATTAGTTGTGAATAGTGTATAAATATGAGAGATGTAGTACGTGATGTAGATGTATGTAGTATAAATATTATAATAAAGTATAGGCATGGAGTTTGAGACTTTGAGAAGAGTAAATTTAAAAGGAAGAGAGCTTAGACCCAATGAAGACTTTGCTGCTCGCATGTAAACAGTATTAATTAATAATAGGCCGTAAATGTGGACACATATTAATGCTCTTGATTTATGAATAGCATGGGTCCGGTGTGTGGGCAAAGTTTCCGCATAATAATACAATGAGAGACTACCTCATCGTCTCAATTCCCTACTTCCCGGCCTCTTTAAACGAATCCCAAAGCCTTATGAATCCCCAAGCTGACTATACATCTTTGTACTTGATTCATCTAGGCAGTAACTCCTTCCTTGCGTCTCTCACTCAATTCTTCGCGGAAAGTAAGTGAGAGTCAAGATACTGTATAAATAGATACTTGATAAAACTACAAATAGATACTTGATAAGCAGAGACTTGACGTTGGAGCGAGAAGAGGAGGGAAAACCAGAGTTATTATGCACTCCTCATAACGCCATCCACTTGAATGCCCCTTGAGGCTCAGCCGAAGATACGAAACAGTATCTAGTGAGGTAAGATATTTCACATCCACTTCATATATCCGATACTTTGTACATCCAGTGTCATATTTCTTATATATTATTCGTATTTCTTATATATCATAAAAGTATGACGAGCAAGTTTTCTTCTCAATAGCGGCCAAATCAGTCTTAAAGCAAGAAGAAAGTTTCTCATGATGAGCACCCAGATTCGTTAACGATGAGGCTTTTCTCGGGAGATGCATCACTTGGAGAAACACGTTCCACTAAATGCCTTTATGCTCCGACTTGTGTACACACACAAGAGTCTGCACATTCATTTACAATGTCACTTTTATCTCCAGTCCTTCATTATAGACTCTATGTTAGTTCAATTAACGTCTTTTTCCTCTTTTGGCGAGCTCCAAGCAAACTCCTAAATACTCTTTGCCCAGAGGATTCTCTATATGAATTCTTCATTTACACATGACTTTCCTGCCGAAATTCGTCTGGGGAATCCTCACTCGCTTCCCATAGTTAGTTTTATATAAATTGCATTCATACTCATATTTGTATCTCCATCCTATTGATATTGCTGCACACATTCACATCCCCTGCGAACTGTACTCTCTTCTACAACTCCCACATCAAAACTCTTCCATGCCTTCTTGAAGTCTATCTCGTTTCCAAGGAGTTCAACCAACTTGTTAAAATTGTTCGTCTACATTATTTGCACAGGCATCCAACTTTTACTAGACTTATACGTCCACGATATCAATAAGATTTGCACATCGACGTTTCACATTAATTTGAAAAATGAGATACGCTTTAAGCAGAAAAGATTTACAAATCTGTGGGCTCACCTAAAATTCCTAATCGGTAATTAAAAGTGACAACGATATGGTTTCCAAGGCTGGCGAGAATTCCTCCGTCGAATTCGTTCCCACTGCCCCATTCCCAAGATTCACCATGGATGACCAAAACTATTGCGAATTTCCCTGGCCGGATTTCTTCCCCTGGAAAGACACAAATAAATTACATATAATAAAAATAAGTAAATGAATGCGTCAGTTAGAATTTATTTAATTATTTCATTTAGAATTACGAACATTAGAAGTGCAGAAAATAATTGTAGTAAAGAAATTTAAGATCGCATCCACACGGGGAAACGTGAAATGTTTAGAGAAAGATTTGCGCACCAATTCATATGAAATTAAATCCAGATCAGTCGATTAACTCAAATTTCTCAAGCCATTTCATCCAGTGGTTTTAAGCTTGTTGTGTCTAATAAGAGCTTTTGAGGGGTTCAAAAAAATAGATGAACAAACCAAGTGCTAAGCGAATGCATTACGAAAAAAGCTTTGTCGCAATCCGCAATAATGCGGATTAAATGAAAAAGCGGTTGCGAAGCAGAAGAAAAAGGAAAAGATTCCATTGCAATAATTGAAGAACAAAGAGGTTGGCATGAGTCTACTTAATCCTCGGAGTTCAAGAGTATTAGCAAATGTCGGCGGAGACACTTGTGTCGACGGCAGAGGGGCCGGGAGGTATATGTACTATGCATCCTATTATACGGAGTAAAGTGAAAGAATGGTGGAAAAACGTCTCTGGAATCGGTCCACTAGTGTCTCAAGATTTTTGGAACGATTCAGCCAACGGGGCAGAAAGAGCTGATGACAGGTTCTGTTTCAGTTTGGCATGGTCCACTGATTGCCCACTGCTAAGGCAAGAGTTCAACTGCGTGGAAAAACCAAGTTTATCGTACATTTATGCGGGACTTCCCCTGCAACAAGCTTGTCAGAGTATTAAGATTCGAAAAGTGCCCCCTGACATGGATGTTTACAAGGGAGGGAGACAGACTCGGTCCGACAGCTTCATTCTCCTGTACACTCCCCCACCTTTCACTCCGTAGGAACATCAAGTCACATATATGTATGCTGGGTACCGCACAGTGTGGGACATGGTTTTCAAGTATAAACGCCATACTGACTTACATCTTAAATGTTTGAGGTAGAAAAGCTTGCTTTCAGTATAAAATCACTTGTTAAAGGATGAATTCTATATAAAATCATTTGTGGAAGCATGTATTTGATAAGAAATCACATGTCGAAGCATGGCTTCTCTTCTGTTGAAAATCATATAATGGTAAAGGAAAATTTCTTATTATGAACCACTACGTTAAGGCGTTGTCTGTGAAGTTTTACGTGTTATAAACTGAATCTTTATGCGAACCCAGCATATTATCTTGACTTGAAACAACTTGTTTAGACGTGCTGCCACATTAAAACAACATATGTTAACGCGTAAGATTCCAGAACAACCACAAACAACGTACGTATATACATGCTGTACACCATGTGTAACTACTAAATCTAACCCAGCCCAAGAATCACATAGCGTAGGCAGCCGCAAGACTAATACAACAACAAAAGATCACCCGAAATGACGTGCAATAACGAAGGTAAGGAATTTTATTATTGTGAACATGTGAAGCGATGAGGAAACAAGGTTGTGGAGACACCCGGGATCTTTCCATTAGATGTCAACTCTCATGTCATTTTGGTCTTCATATTTTGTTAACCTGTCATGTCATTTCTTATGGACTGAGCCATGTCGAACAAGGAGTCAGCCTATTGCTTCGCTTCCGTCTGTTTTTAAAGCATCTTACGCTGCAGTAACTCCTTTAAAGGGAGCTTTCACGCCGAGTTTATACAGTCCTGGGGGTGTGCAAGCGGATATAAAAAATATATATAACCAGTCCGTTACATAAATATGTAGGATAAAAAATGTATCTATGTACTATATCAACTTCACAAAATAAATATCAACTCCACACACAGCTCAGTCAACAAATGTATCAGTGTTTATAGGAGTATCTTTCGATTTAGAGACTCGATCCCACAGTGTTTATAGACGGACACTTGTTCAGGCGGGAGATTCAGCATTATAGAAAACCGAGTCATTTCAATGAATGCGTGTGTGTATTTGTTGAGTGGTTTCTAGGGCTTCGGTCTCCTGCTCGCAGATGCTCCGTCAATCAAATAGGATTACCGTTTGTATGCTTTACTTGAAAACTACTCAAGTTTCTGTCCCGCATTGCTTAAGTTTCCTCCAGGCTTTGCTCCCTGCAAGTGTTTCTTGTAAGTGTCTGTCTTTATGTAGACAGTAGTTCTTCCGTACACACTTTAAGACCAAGTTATCAATACATAAATCTACTGTATATTTATATAGGTAGTAGTATATATCCACAATAATCTTAAATAACAGAAGAATTTCTTATATATCAGCACGCATCTACAATAAAGTTGTAACGCGACCTACAGTACCTACATAACAAGATCTATCTGCAGGAACATCGAAGTTTACAGAGATTTAACATGACGTTCGCCAACTCTTCCAAGTCCTTATGGCTACTTTAGACAAGCAAATGCTTGTTACGTTGATGTCCTTTAGCTTGTTTTTAATCCAGAAACCCAGATACCGCACGTAGCAAACTCAGGAAGCTCCTGATGGCCGCCAAAGCTCTTCCCCTGCATACCTATCGTGCATACCTGTATAATGGATACATATATTAGGGTGTGCATTGTTTATAGAAAAACATTCAGGCTGTGGTCATCGTCTAGTGGAACTGGCAGGTTCCGTTAGTGGTGGGTCATTTTCCCTGGGATTTTCCCACTAAACCAGCCAGCAGGCTTTATCAATGATACTGCCACCGAGTGAAGGTTCAAGCTCTTAGGTATCAATGTTTAACCAATACATGGATTCTGCGATCTTTACGTTCTCAGTTACACTTGCAGTGCTGTTTTAGGTTGAATTACTGTTGTTGTTACAATGTGAAACTTACGAAGTTTGGATACCTGCGCTAAACATATAACGGGAAATGCAATGTTAAACATATGGCTGGAATCGTAATGTAAAACTTACGGCTGACATAGCAAGGTTGTACAGATACACACGGTTTACATGTTAATGTTAAACATACGACTGAGTAAAACATATGTAAGACACACGTAGTAATGTTAAACTTTTGAGACTATTACAGCAATGTTAAAATGGCTGCAAAAGCAATACTAAACATATGCCACTGAAACGTAGCAATTTTAAACAAACATGGCATCGTTGAAACTCATGTAACATCAAGTGAAGTATTGATATACGAAATTTCGTTTTAGTCGCTCGCTGAAGCAAGCTTTCCGCCATCATCGATGTTAATACAGACGGAATGGCAGGGCAATCAGCTACCTTCACGATATACGGCAATCTTCTGTAAAGGATGTTTGGTAAAAAAAAAGACTCGAGGAGGAGAAAGGTTGGCTGCCTACGGTTGCTTTTATTGGATGAAATAAAAGCACTGACGGACAAGAAGTAAAGTGCATGGAAGCATGGAGACAAAATGTTGTTTTTTTCTATGGGACAAGTTTGAACGGCACTTGTAGGCCCAGCTACTTATCATTGGTCATCTCACTTGAGTTTCATTCAAATACTTTGGTAACATGAGCATTTATTTATTTTAGTTGTCGACCTTCTTTCTCCTCTCGAGTACCTCACTTTTTCTTTTTCCATCGTTTGCTCACCTCTCTGCACTCTAACTCTCTCGTTCCCATCCATTTCACTGAGGACTAGCCGGCAATATACTCGTCACATCTACTATTTCCACGATGCACAACCTTTTTAAGTACCCATGGTGTAGCCAAATAGCAATGTATCCACGATAAGCTAGTTGCTAAAAAGTAGCGCAAAATGCATGTCGATGTATGACGGTGCTTATCGAAGTTTTACTACTCAAATCGAAGTATCTATTACACATAGCATAGTATACGCAATGCATGCCGAAGTATATACGTAGCACATTCAAGTATGTACGAAGCCTACTGATGTATATCTGAAGCATATTCAAGTATGTACGAAGCCTTCCGAAGCATATTCAAGTATGTACGAAGCCTACTGAGGTATATCCGAAGCATATACAAGTATGTACGAAGCCTACTGAGGTATATCCGAAGCATATACAAGTATGTACGAGCCTACTTAAGTATATCCGAAGCATATTCAAGTATATCCGAAGCATTTTCAAGTATACGTGATACATATTCAAGTATATACGAAGTTCAGTAGAATGCAGATTCAAGTTCATACAATGCATATTGGAATATAAATCTTATAATAGATATATCTTCGTATTGCAATATATACGGAAGTATTAACGATGAATGTACAAGTATCGACGAGGCATATCGAGCATCAGAATATACATCAAGGAATGAAGGATGCATCGAAGTACCGAAGATGTCCAAACCGAGAAGTTCCTACGATATAAAACCCACCCCGATATCAATGATGTGTAACCCACCCCCGCTTATCCAGAATATATAACCCACTCCAGCATCACGAGCATAAAACTTCTCCGCCCGCTTTCGCCACTCTCTTTATTCCCAGTGTCAGGTCCAATACAGTGGAAGAATAAGCTCAGCCGGAGCTGCGGGTGTATATAAACCCTGTGGAGGGAAGGGAAAGAAGAAGAAGTAGAAGGACGATGACAACGACTGTTCAGACAGGTCGGCTTATGCATTACGGCTGAGTAAAGACACAAGCTTTGAGTATACCCGAGTCTCTAGTGTGTATTACCTTCGTGACTGTCAGCAGCTTATTGGAAATTGAATTATTTGAGCAAGAAATGTAATCTTGTCAAGGAGCGGAGGAGGAGGGGAAGAAGTAAAGAAATATTTGGACAGGTTCTTCAGAAATCGATACAAAGGGAATAACAGAGCGATCACGTAAATAGATAGAAAAATGCTGAAACTCTAATCGATTTTCCTTTTTTCCTCTTGTTTTTCTTTTTTTTATATTCTATTTTTTCGCCATAGGAATCGCCGAGGAATTTGCATCCGACGGAGGACGTGAGCAGGTTTTTTGGCAGCGGATCTCCCAGAAAAACTTAGTAGTTTCTATTTCTTTTATGTACTTTTGCCACGGATATACACTTTCACCCTTCATATATTTAGTTTCATGTAGTTTCGCCCCTTATGTATTTTCATGTAAATTTTCACAGGTTATATATACTTTTACCTCTTACAAGATTCATAGATTCAATGCTTTATACTTGTCTATTCACTATTACAGCTTTGAAAGGTTTGGGTTTCTGGGAAACGGCTGCTTTTGTATTTTTTCAATACAGTTGTATCAATGTTTCAGGATTTCAAGCTTTTGTAGGTTTCGGCATTTGCAAGTTTAAGCTTTTACCGGTTTTAGTTTATCTGCAAGTTCAAGCTTTGCTGGGTTTCTCAGCTCAAGCTTTTCTTGCACATTCAATCTTTCATATCAAGAATATCTTTTGAAGCTTTGCAGACTCCTGTCCATGAAGATTTTGCAAAGGAGAGTTGAATTTTGTGAGCTCATGCCCATGATTTTGACGCGTGTGAGGTTGAATATTGTGAAGAAGAGTGAGTTGAAGTCTGTGAATTTGACACTTGTGAGGTTAAGTTCGTGAGTGTAAATAAAGCTTGCGAAGTTAAATTTAGGAGTTTGAAGGAACCTTGAAAATTTAAAGAAGAGACAGAATTTAAAAATCATGAATTTTTCAGCTTGTAAATTTAAAGAAAAGAAAAATGTAACGATCGTGAATTTAAAAGCTTGTGAATTTAAGTATTTGACGCCTGTGAATTGAAAGGTTGTGGGTTGAAATTTATGAGTTTGTAGCTTGTGAAAGTTACAGACCTATGTGCAGTTCAAGTTCGTTTCTGCTTCTGAATGCTTTTGATATTTAGAGCATTGTTTGAGCAAAGAAATTTAGCTTGATTCCTCCGGATTTTTGAACCCCAGAGGGGCAAGTTTAAGAGAGGTGGGATGTTCCTTGAGTTGGAGAAGCGTTGAAAGGAGCAAGGGGAAGCTGGAACTAATGTCTTCTTGAGCTTTTCAAGTTCAGGGAAGTTGGTTGGGCATAAATTGATGTCAGTAAACCACAAGGGTTAGGGGGAGAGTGCTCAAATGTTATCTCTTATTCTTTGACGCTGCTAACAAATGGCACATTTAGCTCTCCAAGGACCTTCTCAAAGCCTCCAACTTATGGAGTTAATGACAGGCAGGGAGACCGCGAACACCGGGAAAAATTTCAATTAATCAATACTTCAGCGCTACTCTTTAACTCCGTCAGAGGTTTTTTGTTACTTTTTTCCCCCACTCTTCTTCTTTTGCTGCTCAATGACGTGCATTTGTACATCAATTTCTTATCCCCACTCCTCGCCCCAACAGCAATGTTTTCACATCTCTTGAATATTCGGGAATGACTCTGGCGATTTAATCGAAGCAGTTAAGTCAGGGGCGGGAGCGTTTCTCCACCAAATTAATCGTCGAGATCATTTCCTTAGCAAATTCATTACGGAGATCATTTCTATATACATGAGTATTGATTTATAATTCAAAATTTTGGATCACTTTTGTACACATAAAATTCATATGCAATTTCATTGTAGATGTATTCAATGCAGATGCCTGATATACCAACTGCCAGCGTTGAAGGGCGAGCCATAAAGCATAACTACGTACAAAATGTAAGTGTTTGCGACATTAATCCAAAAGTGTTGCAGTTGCACATGCGACAAAAGGTTTGTGTAAGGAAGGCGAGGGCTGTTGTCGTTAATCTCAAAGGAAGTTAAGGGATTGAAATGTTTGGAATGGCCCCGAGCGATGGAATGTCAGTGGTAGTGAATACTTTGCTTGTACAGTGGTCGGAACATAAACGTCTCGAAAATGTCTCTATGAGTTACTGAGGCGGAGGAGAAACCAAAGGAGAAAATGAGACACGGGGCTGGTAAGCAACGAAGCGAGTCGAAAATCTGGTCTCTGTGTACACTTTATGCACGTAAAAGTAACGGGGATAAAGAAGAAAGTTTTTTTTCCTCCAAAGAGCAAATGAACCGCTCTCTTGTAAATCTGCCTCCTCTTCATCATGAGCAAAAGACTTGAGTGAGATGGGACTTGCATTAGTATACTCACTATATTACTTATCTTGTACACACACTATATACATATGTACCTCAAAAAAATGTACCTTATATACCCTATATACATATGGGAATTTCGCACACTATACAAGACACATATGCTCCATATACAATACACACTATATACATATGGAAAATATACACACTATGTACTTATGGGAATTATACAGACTATGTACATATGGGAATTATACACACTTCGTACATATGGAATTTATACACTGTACATATGGCCCATGTAAAATACATACACTATATACATAAGGGAGGTATACACACTAGGCATAAGGAAATAAGGAATGGTATAAGAGTATGTAAATAATACATGGCATGTACATATGGGCAGCAGAAGCTTGACAGATATACGCAATAAAGGTATAAAGGCGGGCGGCGGGAAGAAAAGACTTTTTTTCCAGTAACATTCTATAGATTTCCCTTCACCGGAGATGCAAGTAATCTTGAGTCCGCCGAAGAACCAGCAACTGTCTTTCCACACACTCATCCATCTGCTTTCTGTGAGAAAATAGCTCGGGCAGACACAACTCCCAATATATAGCTTTCCCCCCGCTCCTCACACATTTATCCTTCTATCAGTCCCATTGCCCAGCATACACAACCAGATTAGATCTCCTCCTTAAGGCTCCACACAACTACTGATAACACACTTTCCCGATTCTCTCCATTATCCTCCTTGTATCCGCAGATTTGTATAACTATACGGCCCCTATATTAAATACATCTGATATTAAATTCTTTTCATCATCCACCCACAAAAAAGGCATATCAGCGAGTTTTTTGTGTACTTTATCTGTACAAATCTTATTTATCTACTATAGAATCTCAGCTATCTGCAGTACTATACTTATAGTAACGCGAATGGTAACGTTCATACATGTATGTATACATATAGTTACATTAAGATACATATAGTCACATTAAGATACATATAGTAAAGTTCATCTAAGTACATATATGTATATGGGGTATATCCTCCAGTAATTATATTTATCTGAACTACACACTTATGCCTATGCTTTTACTTTTACATATATTTCCAGATAATACGAACATGTGTTTTCCCTTGCAGCCGTCAATATTACGCGAGGATCCCCGGAAAAAATGGTCATTGACATGACTTCGTGCAGTCAAAGGACTTGTGACAATCCGTAGGAAAATAATTCCCGTTGCCTCCCCCTGCTTCCTCAACCGTGTTCAAGCAATAATAGAGACAATCCCATAACACAGACAATCCCGTAACCTGCCTGCGGGCGCTTCTTCATCACCAAATCACAATACACCACAAAACATGTAGTATTGCTGTTATTCTTTATTATTACGCTAATACCGCTGAGGCAACATATTTTTTAGATGTATTTTATAGCGTCGTACCGTCTGCATACAAAAACTTCAGACCCTATCATTCGTTTTGATTTCGGCGATTTGAAAAATGTTTATTATTCAGACGCCGTCAACTTTATAAAATATTCGGATAAATATTTTAAAGTATTTTTACTTTTTATTGCCTAATTTATACAAACAAAATTTATTACGTAAAATAGACGCTGCAAGCTCCATGTGTCTATTTTTAAACTTAATTTTAAAACATGGCTGCAATAATATCTAATAATATTAGTTTGTTTTGAGTGATGACGTTGAAAAATATGATGACAAAAAAAATGGCGGCAGTTGGAGATGACATTCAAAGCTACAATCCAACAGCAGCCCTGAGATACAAAAAAATCAAAGCCAGCAAAATCCAATTCTGAAGCATTTGTAGAAACTACCCGAATTTGTTAAAAGGAAAAACAATCCGCTCTGAATGAAAAACCGGATGATCCTGGCAGGTCGGATTACCTCGTTACTCATTCCCTGCTCTTTCACTCATCCTATCAAGCACAGTTGATCTGCCGGAGGCTCGCTGCCATCGCAAGAGAAATGTACAACTATTCTTTTGTGTTTTCTCTACCGCACATAAAAAATAACAGAAAATTTTAGATCGGAGTAGATCTCCCGAAGTTTCGAGGAAACTTCCTGAAAACATAGAGGGATTTGTGTGCTGGGAAATTATTACAAAATTTTGAAAGAAGAAGCGGAAATGCTACAGAAAAGAGTTCGTTTTCCTTTTAATGAAATTTCCGTAAGAATGTAAATAATTTAAAAAATTATTTATTCCAAACAAAAGCTTTTTCCATATAAGTTTTGTACTATACAAAGCGTCTGGATTTTATTTTATAGACTGATGAAATTTCACAGGGGGGCAATCAAGTGTCAAAGGGGGAACTAATTACAAAATTTTGCGTGGGTGATGATTGTGTGAACTGTGCAAGAGTGACAGTGAGAAAGAGAAAGTGTTAAAAGAAAGAGGTGAGGAATAATATACAATGCGGAAAAGTTTGCAACTGGAACGAAAATGCTTTACACGGTCTCTACATGGGGATTGTTATACACAGTTAGTGATGATGTTTGATAGCAAAAGCGGGAATTTAAACGAATTCTTTGTATGTAAAATTAAAAGGATTTTCACACACATGCACAAGGTTTTTATCAGGATGAAATATCTGTAACTCATTATCTTTGTGCGGGGGGAGATGTGTTTCGTGTGTGTTTGGCGGAGAAGAATCTCGGAAGTTTAAGATTTCTTCTTCACAGCAAAGAACAAGGAGCGGGACAATCAGAAGGCATGAGAATAGAAAGGGAGGGAGGACAGGGAGCACAAGAATTGAGGTTCAAGATGGGAAAGCTAAGGACGAGGAATAGAGAGAAAGGCGAAAGGACGAGGAAGAGAAAGAGCGAAAGGGCCAGAAACAGAAAGAGCGAAAGGACTTGGAAGAGAAAAAGCGGAAGGACAAGGAACAGAAAGAAAAGTAACAAGGAGCAGAGAAAGTGTGGAAAATCACATGAGAGGACCAAGAACAAGATGTGCAAAGGATGAAAAAGCACCGGAGCGTTCAGAGGCAACGTAAGAAAATGAGAAAGATAAGGGAAAAGACAGAGGAACAAAGTGAAATTTCCTTGGGTTTGCCTTTACTCCACAGATTCTCTCAAATTCTCGATGACTCTTTTGCTCCAGTTTTGCATTATAATTATTAGAGCCTATTCCCCCTATATGCTTGCCAGGGGAACGTATGCTTATACTTGTATATACATATATTATATATACTTACATATGAACACATGCGATATACATACTTACATATGAATACATGTAATATACATACTTGCATATAACTACATGTGATATACATACCTCCATATAACTACATGTGATATACATACCTCCATATAGCTACATGTGATCTACATATGTACACATAAATACATGTGATGTACATACACATATAAAAACACGCAATTCACAACTCCACAGGCATAAAAGTACGAAATATACAACCACCTATACACATAAATACATGTAATGTACATACACACATGTAAATACATGTGGCACAGACACCTACGCAAGAATACAAGTAATATACATATGTATATAAACATGCATATGCAAATTCCTTAATAAAAACAAAATGCTGAGAGGCTATATAGACAAATATGAAATTACGAGGAATGGAAAAATGCCCGCGGGAATATTCCAAACTTAAGCCGTTGTGCTGGGTTCCTTTTACCAAAAAAAATACTCATTTTGCAAATATAATGCCGTCGTTTCCGTTCATCTGCAAAATCTCCTATGAATATATTTAAGCCCGGTATTTTAATGACTAGGCCTGTACAAGGAAATGTGACATTTGGAAGCAGATTTGTTTGGAGGGACTGTAAGGAACTAATAAATGTGTACGTATGCTTATATGGTAGGCTTATACTTGTATATACTTATAGAGCGTGTATGTAGATGTGAGTATGGAGATTGCACATATGTACGTACGTGCATGTACTATCTGTATATAGTATATCACATGTATAGCATATGTTATACACGGCGGTATATGTATAAGGAATGCATAGATGTAGGAAGAACAGCATTTGCATTCAAGGAAATTTGCATGCATAAAGATCATAAGCGGAAAGATAAGTAAAACAAAATAGAGTAGAAAAAGTTTGGGCTGAATTATATGGGAATGTCGAATTATATAATGCATGAAATTATGTATGGACAGCAAATTTATATGAAATGAAAATTTATATGGGAATAGAGATTATAGAGCCGGAACATGAATGTTCATTGCAAGGGTGCCTGGGAGCATTATATAGTTATTTCACAAATGTAAAGCGGCTCTCATATCTCAAGGAAAAACGCTTTTGATGGGAATGGGAAAGGGAAAGAGCGTTTCTGGGACACTCCAGTTGCTCAAGTTTGAAATGAAAATTTCTCTCATCTGGTTACCTCCAAGTGGGGAACTAAAATGCTAATTTTTACACTTTGGATCCACAATTCCGTCCATTGGTTCTCTACTTTTGCTTTCTGACTCGCGAGCTTCAATATTGAAGGATTTTAGTTTGGGCTCTTTACATTTTCAATTAAATTACACGCTTCATTTCCAAATACGCGCTTCAAATTTAAATGTTAAATTAAGCGCCTAAAATTTTAAAGTTTAAAATACGCCGTTAATATTAAATTTTAAAATACGTAGTAATACTTAAATGTTAAAATGAACCGGTAATATTTAAAAATATTAAATACGCGGTAAATATTCCCATTTTTAAATACCCGGTTAATATTTCAAATGTAAAAATACGCGGTAAATATTCAAATTCATTAATTACCCGGTAAATATTTAAAATGTAAAAATACTCGGTAAATATTCAAATTCATTAATTACCCGGTTAATATTTAAAATGTAAAAATACGCTGTAAATATTCAAATTTTAAAACACGTGGCAAATAATTGAAATTTGAAAATACTTACTATTTGATATTTGAAACTACGCGGTAATATTTAAATTTTAAAATGCCAGGCTAATATTTAAATTTTAAAATACGCGTCTTATATTTGAAATTCCAAAGTCCGCAACCTAGCCTTGAATCTAAATAATGCGCGACAGATGAAAAATTTAAAATTAAGCGCTCTAAATTATGCAAATGAAATTCCACGCTAAATCCTCCGCATGAATAAAATTTCCCATTAAACAACACAACTGTAAACTAGCAAATCTTTATCTTAAATGACTGATCGTAAGTATTAAATGAAGTTGAAAAAATGCTTTCAAGCAAGAATGGGAGAATAAAATAAAGAGTTATTCACCTGTTGAGGGCACGTAAATATTCAAGTACAAACAATCTTCACTCTGGTTGGCAAGATGAGGCTTCAACTTGAGGAGGAAGTGGTACCTCTGGCTGGTCATGAGTTGGAGGGCTATCGTCTCGTTGGAAATATCCGGAAATCTCTGTGGACAGGCTGGAGGGAGGTTGACAGCGATGCGGACGCCGCTCCATGGCAACGGGGCCACGGGCGGCATGAATCGGTAAGCATTCACCGGCGGCGAGGCATACGGTATCCCGAAAAATGCTGTCACTGGGTCTGGAATTTTTTTAAATTCAATTTATTTATACATTATATTTATTTTAGTTTATTTTTTACCTTCAAATTTATTTTTATTTTTTCTATTTTTTATTCAATTATTTTTGTACCGGGAATTTTAAAATAAAAATTATAATTTTGAACTCATTTTAAATCCGAACCATTTTTTTTGCGAAATATTGAGAATCCTGACACTCCTTGGGATTAAAATGGCAAGTCACGTAAAAATTCCAATAAAAATGGCGGGAATGGGAGAAACACTTGGAAATCGGAGAACGTTGGGAGTTGAAACCGAAATGGAAAAAGCCGCTGGACTTGACAATAACTTACAATTACGTCCCTGCATGAATGCATAATTCAATAAAATTTGAAAGGACGACAGTGTGTAAGGTATGCGGAATATAAGGAGAGGAAGATGAAATAGAAGGAGGAGGCGGAGGCCGGTGGATGGAGCAAGTCAGTCCCAATGATTTATTCAGTATCCTCCATATACTTAGCATGTCATGAGCTCCGGAATTATGAATGAGATTGCAGTTTTAGGCGGAGGAGTTATAGCAACGTCCCTTGTGTACCTTATGCATAAGGAATAAAGCACCGGAGCGTCGGAGCTTCTTCCCGAGCCTCCACAATGACAACACATATGGTCCGCTCTTTGAATAAGTGACTCTAAGCTGTACAAATGGCAAGGCTATGATGCATTTCGTGTCCACCGGCTTTACGGCGTATGTACCTAACGATAAGTATCATTATGTCTCTTGTTATTGCATTTGTTCACTTAAGAGTCCAAAATGCTGGCGAGGGGCTTCGCCCACATTTAAAATTAATCCTTTCAGTTTAAATTATTTTTTAACTTCTACTCTCACTGCTAAATTTCTATAGTTCAGGATGTACTACTGATGTTTATTGGCAAATTCCTACATTTCAGCACGTTTTAAGGGTGAAGTTCTAATGGTAGTTTTGAAATGTCAATTTTAATGGTAAATTCCTACACCACTTTTAAACGGTAAATTTAATTCTAGACATAAATTAAGGTAAAAGTCAAATTAAGGCTAAATTGTTTTAGAAAATATTAACCCGCAAATATCTGGTAAATATTATTGGTACATTTTAGTGGTGAATTTTAATATTTCATAGTAAACATAACAAGTCAATTTTATTAGTACACTGTTTTGAAACATTTCTTGGCAAATTTCAGTGGTAAATTTTAAATTTCGGTGGTAAATTTTAAATTTCAGTGGTAAATTTTAAACTTATGTGGTGAATTTTAAATTTTTGCGGTAAATTTTAAATTTTTGTGGTAAATTTTAAATTTTTGTGGTAAATTTTAAATTTTTGTGGTAAACTTTAAATTTATGTAGTAAATTTTAAATGTATTTGGTAAACTTTATATTTATGAGGTAAATTTTAGTAGTAAATGTTAAATTTCATTGGTAAATTTTAAACTTATGTGGTAAATTTTAAATTTCATTGGTAAATTTTAAATTTTTGTGGTAAATTTTAAATTTTTGTGGTAAACTTTAAATTTATGTAGTAAATTTTTAATTTATGTAGTAAATGTTTAATTTATGTAATAAATTTTTAATTTATGTAGTAAATTTTTAATTTATGTGGTAAATTTTAAATGTATTTGGTAAACTTTAAATTTATGAGGTAAATTTTAGTGGTAAATTTTAAATTTCAGTAATAAATTCTATTGTTAATGTAAATATTATTGAAATATAGTAAATTGTTTACATAAATTTTATTGTTCAATGAAAATGGTTTTGATAAATTTCAATGGTAAATATATTGGAAAAGATTAGTCGTCGTAAATTTTAATTTTTGATTGGGCAAATTTTACTGGTAAATTATGGGTGAATTTTAGTATTATATTTTAATTTTTCATGGTAAATCTACTGGGTAAATTTTGGTGTTAAACCCAGCTCAAAAATTTGAAGCAAAATCTAATAGTGGTAAATCTAATAATTTGTAAATTTTAATGTTAACTATTATCCGCAAATTGAAATGGCAGGTTGTCAAAATAAATCTGGAGGAAATTGGAAATGTCAAACAAACATTCCGACAGTGTTTATATCCTAACATGTAAGTAAAATAAAAGTAACGGTCTGGCTGGTAAATATTGAATGTAAATCCCAACGGTAAATTCAAAAAGTAATTTTGGAAGATTTAAATGGTGAATCCCAGAGTCAACAATCCTACAGCTATTAAATTGTTTAAACAACACTTGGAAATCGACCCCAAATCCAAAGGAATCCTCGGGATTAGAAGATTAGAACGGAGATTGAGTTCCGTAATAAAGAATAAATTTAAAACTCCCGCGCAAACATTGGTAGAAGAGATAAATATTTAAAGCAGTAAGTATATATTTTCCAGTATTTTTAGTTTTAGTGCCCACAAATTCCAGAGCTTGCTCAATTTTTCAGGGTGATATTTTTAAGGATAAATTCCTCGGCCGTAAAAAATTGCGTATAAAAGGAGCGAACACAAAGAACGTGCGAAAATAATAAATTTTAATATTTCAAGAGGGGGAAAGCATTAGAGGGCTCCTTGAGAGTAGTAATGGTCTCATAAAGGAGGCGGAACCAGGAAAAATGCCAGGAAATGGATGTGTAATTTCAAGCTATAGAATTGCATACATTGCATTGCATATAAATTGCCGGTAAGGCTTTTTGCGGGAGGACCAACAAAAAACCTGGAAAATTTTATAACCTCCAAGCGCTGAGTATAATTCCTTGTAGTTTACATATACGCCCTCCCATATAAAAATTTTCATATTACGCCGAGCCTTGCATTCGTGGCTGGCGGTGGGGCGAAATGAATGACATTAGTATAGATTAGAACGCCGAAGAGCCACTCAGGACAGTTTTATAGTGGACCATTCCACATTGTCAATTCTACCCAGAGCTACTTTCATCTCCACTTCACTTATCCCTTCTATACAGACTTCCTCACCCCCTTCATATCTCCTTTTCATTCCGCTTTGCTTTCCTTTCCTACCGGCATTTTCCCCTTTTGTCAAATCCAATGGGCTCCTTTGCTCCAACTTTCCCTCATAATCGCTCCTCTCTCCTGCCTTTTTAATACCCCGTTCCCATTTCACCCTGTCAATAGTTCTCACATTTTCTCGATTTTTTAAATAATTATTTTTTTTAATGAATTAAAAAAAATTGTTCAAATTTTGTAAAAATTTTGTTGGAATTTTAAAAAAATTTGGTATTTTTTAAAATGTTGTTGGTATTTTTTTAAATGTTGTTGGTATTTTTTAAAATTTTGTTGGTATTTTTCAAAATTTTGTTGGTATTTTTCAAAATTTTGTTGGTATTTTTTAAAATTTTGTTGGTATTTTTTTAAAATTTTGTTAGTATTTTTTTTAAATCATTATTTTTGATGTTTTTTTTGAATTTTATTAAATTCGATTGTTTTGGAATTATGTAAAATTTGATTTTTTTGGAATTTTGTAAAATACGGATTCTCTATGAAAAATTTAAGATTTTTTGAAATTGAAGATGTTCTGGAATTTTTAAAAATTAGGATTTGACTTGAAATGGAAAGCTGCGGAAATAAAAGAAAAAACTGACCGATGTGCTTAGCGGAGCTGGAGCTGAACTGGATGCGAACGCCCTGGATGTCGCCGTACTTGGTTTTGACTTGGGTGAAGTGGTGCGAGGAGGAAGTGGTGGTGGGACTGCTCAGGTCGGGCAGGGAGACAAGAAGCAGAAGCCCGAAGTATAAGCACCATAAGCTCGACAAAGTCCTGGAGAGTGGACAACCTGGGAAGATCCATAAGACCATGTCCAAAGCATCCTCTTCCCCTTTTCACCCCTTCTCGTCTGATCGGCCTGGCGGGGGAGTCGCTGTAAAACAAACAAACAAATTTCATTGTTTATTTAATTAATTTTCTGCTGGAGATCTTAGAAATTCTAAATTTACTGTTTTGTTTTGAGGTTTTATTTTGGGTTATTTTAATGCACCTTTAATGCAAACTTTCAAGAGGTATTTTCTATAAAATTCCAAATTTAATTCTGGAGAAAATTCTAAATTAAATTCTGGAGAAAATTCTAAATTAAATTCTGGAGAAAATTCTAAATTAAATTCAGGAGAAAATTCCAAATTAAATTCAGGAGAAAATTCCAAATTAAATTCAGGAGACATTTTCAAATTAAATTCTGGAGAAACTTTCAAATTAAATTCTGGAGAAAATTCAACATAAAATTCTGGAGAAAATTCAAAATTAAATTTTGGAGAAAATTTAACATACAATTTTGGAGAAAATTTAACATAAAATTTTGGAGAAAATTAAACATAAAATTCTAGAGAAAATTGCTATTAAAATTCTGGAGAAAATTGCTATTAAAATTCTTGAGAAAATTAAAAATTAAATCCGGGAAAAACTTTAAAATATGAAACAAACCAAGTTTTGGAAACAAATCTGAAAAAATTTGCAAAATTAGTTCCAGGAAAATAAAATAAATGTCAAAATAAAGGTAAAACAAATCAGGAAGCATCCAGATTCTAAAAAATGGCGGCATAAATATTGCAAAATCACAATTTAGATTGTAGCCTCTCCTGTGAAAATCACCAGTTGTAAGATTTGCTAATTCCCATTATTGATAATGGGAATTAGCTTGAGTACATTAAAAGCCAGCAGATGCGCACGGAGCTGATAGCTTGAGTGTGGCGGAGGCTTACCGGGGTCTTAACAACGGCCCGGGTATGGCGTGCATTTGCAGTGCAAAAGAGAGGATGTTGCTCCTCAAGTTTTAATAACTTAAATGGGATACACATTTGCGAGAGAGAGAGGAGCGTTAAGATATAATTTGCAATTTCATTACACTTGACTTAGCGCGGACATTAACGGTGAGTAGTAAAATAGCTCCGGGACAATGAAAGTCATTTCATTGTCCCGTCTACAGTTCTACACATATTCCTATATATAGGTGCATATAAACACATGTATGTACATATGTACATACGTACGTACATATGTACTCATGTGTATACTAAAGTTACTATAGTCCCATATAACTACATTACATTCTATCCAATACTTGTATCTATCTCCCCCATTATAAATAGATACGGAGAAAGCAAAAGTGAAAGTCGCACTTGTTCATAAATACTCCCATGGTGCTATTACTTTCGCCAGGAATTAAAAGAGACATCCGACGATGCAAGACTCTCACCGCACACATACACACACACACACCTCACCACATGAACAAGAAACTTTGTCAATTTTACTCCCCTCTTTTACCATCTCCACCACGTCTACTCCTATAGTAATCCATTGTCTTTCAATCGTCATCGCACTTATTGCAATTTAATAATAGCTGCCGCGCCGGAGTTTCCACTTGCCGTGTCTTCCGCTTTACGTGACCGAAATTAAATTACGGGTAATTATTTTGCTCCCGCTCCTGTGGATTTTGTTTTTTTTATTCCCAGAAAATTACTCCATCAAACTTTTTCTCAATTTCTTCCGAAATTCCCTATACGCCTGAACTATTTTCTCAAATTGATTTAGCTTCTGCAGCAATATTTTCTGAAATTGAGAAAAAAAAATTAAGAAAAAATAAAAGTGCAAAAAAAAATTGAGAAAACAAAAATTGAGAAAAAATAAAATAAGCAATTAATTTTGAACAAGAATTGTGTACTGAAATAGTAGATAAGAATTTAAACCCCCGGAGAAAATGTTCAAAATTCCCACGTGGTCCTAATCGGATGGGAATTGATTCAAAGACAAAAATGAGAATGAGAGCCAAATGGCATAAAAACGGGACACAATAGAAATATCTGCCCACAAAGAGCAATTGAAGGAATCGGAAGAGCAGGAACTAGGGAGCGGACGGAAGGGAAAGTCCCGGGAAGTTAAGTCATTTTAGAGAGTCATTTCGTATTCCATTAAGTACAAATGTGCCACAATAAAACCCGTTTTGGTCCTTGAAGCACCCGTAAAATTTATCTATGAGCACAGACACAGACACACTCACACACGTTTTCCCAAGTGCAACACACTGGCAACAGCAACCCTCAAGACGACACCCTCGGCTTTCACTCTCTCTCTCTCTGTCCCTCTCACTTGTGCTTTCTCTCGCTTTCTCTCTCGTTTGCCTAATGAATTTACCAAGCCACACGTTTACACACACATACGTACATATGTATACAATGGTCCATATACAGTCAAAGTAACTTGACTCTCCGGGTATTTCCCTCGTCATACCAGGGCTTATTCTTGCTTTCTCTTGCTGTCTCGCGTTAGATTTCCTCACAGATGCGTTATTCTTGGGCGTTTTTGTATGTATTTATGTATTAGATTGTATGTGCGTGTGTATATGGGAGTATGTACATGCATGTGTTTATATAGGAGAAAGTCTGTATGTATATGCGTGTGTTTATATGGGAGTATGTATTTGTATGTGTTCATATGGGAGTATGTATTTGTATGTGTTTATATGAGAGTATGTATTTTTACATGTTTATATGGGAGTATATTTATGCATGTGTTTATATGGGAGTATGTATTTGTATGTGTTTATATGGGAGTATATGGATGCATGTGTTTATATGGGAGTATATGGATGCATGTGTTTATATGGGAAATTTGTCGTACATGCATTTATATGAAAGAATGTGTAAGCGGTCATTTACATGTGCCTGGACGTGCATATATTTAAACAAAAGTATGTATATGCGTGTATTTAAATACGAATTAGGTCGCATGTGTTTGTGTATGTAAATATGTATATATGGGAATATGTATGTATAAGCATGTGTTTATATGAGAGTATATAAGCATTCTGTTTATATGGGAGTATGTATAAGCATATGTATATATGGTAGTATATGGATGCATGTGTTTATATGGGAGCATATATATGCATATGTTTATATGGGAGTATGTACATGCATGTGTTCATACCGGAGTATGCATACGCGATGTAAATGAACGCAGGAAGCCTCCGCAGAGCCACCACATGAGATTAAATACGTGGCAAAATCCCCGTCTTTACCAACAGCTCCGCCCGGCGTCTACATGATTACATAATAATAACAGCGATTCCCATCACCGCTCCTCTTTCAGATTTCCAGACTGAAGGAGCTGATGAGCGAGAGGAGCAAATATGTGCACACGCCTCCTGCCAACCCTGCCGCTGAACAAACTTCTTTTGCAAATAGAAAAACCTCATTTTGGTTTGCATATAATTTCTTATTTACATTACACTATAATAGTAAATAATTAAATTTCATTTAAATTTACAATTGTTTTAAAATCACAATTGTTTTGTCCAAGAATTTTGTCCATTTGATTAAATCAGAAAATAATTTGGAATTTTCTAAGAAATTTCTATCAATTTTTTTAAAATTTAAAATTTTGTATCTATTTAATTCTTTTCCAGTTTATTTTCTCCACAAAAACCGATAATCGAAAAACATTGTCCATATAGTGCAATTTAAATCGATTATCTCCCCTTGCAGATTGTTGAATGAGGTAATGGTCCGGAAGTAGTAACTCTTTGCAATAGCTTGACTCCGTTTGGCGTCTCGGACTCTCTCGCAATGTCCGACGTCACTGGAGCAATAAATGGCCCTGAACACTCGGCCATTGTGCCATAGAAAAGGAATTCCTCTAAACAACCGGGAGGCTACGGCCGATTTGGCGGCTTCATAAAACCTAATTGATTGAGCCGAACCTTAATGAACGCTTCACTCACGCTTTCTTTTTCATGCACTAAGCTTGATTAATGGGTTGCAAGGCTTCGCTTTTAACTTCCCTGGTCCTTTGACCAAGTTTCTCAAGTTCCAGCTTTAGGCTATAGCCGCGGTAAAATTCAAAATAAATTCCTCAAAATAAAATTCAAAATAAATTCCTCAAAAATAAATTCGAAATAAATTCCTCAAAAATAAAACCAAAATAAATTCCTCAAAAATAAGTTCAAAAATAAATTTCTCAAAAATAAATTCAAAAATAAATTCCTAAAAAATAAAATAAAAATAAATATCTCTGAAACCTAAATATTTTTCAAAAATGTAGGTCAAAAATTCCCGAAAAAATCCCAAAATAAAAGGAAACGAAAGAAAGTTGCGGGAGCATTGCGAAAAAGTAAAACAAGCAATATGTAAGCATTATGAAAATCCGCTCTTTGACATTTCGCCTTGGTGACAATCGGTCAATGTCACATTTCCCGTCGGAGAGTCTTCCGGAGGAGCATTTGTATAAGGGAAGCGTTCTTCAGGGCTGTAATTATATGGGGAAACAAAAATACGGGCTTATCTTCCCCAGCGGATTTCTTTTTTTTTCTCGGGGAAAGCTTCCTCTCTCTCTCTCTCTTCCCCAACAGTTGTACAGTGCCGGGACAGTTTGTCATTTGGAATTGGACTTGAAGGCTCAATACATCTTCGGAGGGAGAGCACATGGCCGTCCGTATAAGTATTGCATGGGGAAAGTGAGGTGAAAGTTAAGGAGCTTTGAGCGTGTGCGATTATGTTTTGTCCTCTCGTACACACACACAGAAGGACGACGACGAGAGGGAAATCGTCGACAAGAAGGTCGGATTATTTTTCGGGGGAACCCAACTTTCTCCTCTCGCCAGTTGGACTAACTGGCCTAGTTTCGCACACAGAGAGGCAGACGCACACGATCCGCCACTGTCATTCCAGCAACGACCCCCAAGTGCATCGGCTAACCACCTGCGATTGCCTTTAATGCCAAACTGCCGTCCGTAATGGCAAAACTTTGGTCGCGAGTCTGAGTGTGAATTAAAGGGAATTAACAACGTTTTTCCCAAGATAAGCTGAATTCTATTTTTTTTACTTTGCTTCATAAATTCTTGCTCTGTATCTGTATAGACGATTCTTTCATTTGGGATCCCCATTTTCTTTAGGCTTTCTTTCTCTATACATTTACTTTCTTTTGTTGCGAATTATTCTCCACTGCACATTTTACTCTGGTTTTGGTGCTTACAATGAATAATGACATTCAGAATTTAATTTCGATTCTGAAAGTATTTTCTCCAGGTTTTCCTTCTGATTGTTTCTAAAAACATTTTTAGGATTTTATTGCAAATTTCCTCGAGGATTTAATTATGAATAATCTATAGAATTTGTTTTTGAATTTTCTTCAGAATTAAAATATGAGTTTTCTCTAAAATTTATTTGCGAATTTCCTTAATTATGTTTCCTCGAATTTATTTTCTAAATTTTCTCTTCAATTTATTTGCGAATTTCCTTAATTATGTTTCTTTGAATTTATTTTCCGAATTTTCTCTGAAATTTATTTGCGAATTTACCTAATTATGTTTCCTAGAAATAATTTTCTGAATTTTCTCCAGAATTTAATTAAGGTCTTTCTCCAGAATTCAGTAGAGAATATTCTGTAAGATTTATTTGAGAATTTAATGAGAATACTTTCTCCGAAATTTATGTAAACATTTTTGCAAACTTTTTCAGAACTTTCTTCAGAATTTTCTCTTGCATTTAATAAGAATTTTCTTCAGAATTTATTTGAAATTTTTTTCAAAACTTTTTTAAAACTTAATTTAGAATTTAATTGAGGATTTTCTCCAGAATTCAATTGAGGACCAGAATTCAATTGAGAATTTTCTCCGGGATTATATAAGAACTTTCTTCAGATTTATTTGAGAACTTTCTCCAGATTTATTTGAGAATTTTCTCCAGAATTATTTGAGAAAGTTTTCCAGAATTAAATTTAAGAATTTTCTCCAGAATTGAATTTAAGAATTTTCTCCAGAGATATTTGACAATTTTCCCCAGAATTCAATTGAGAATTTTCTCCAAAATTCAATTTAAGAATTTTCTCCAGAATGATTTGAAAATTTTCTCCAGAATTGAATTCAAAATTTTCTTCAAAACCAATCTATTTCATGGATATTTGGTTTTCTCCGCACATTGTTGGTACAGCAG